>PVJN01040248.1:0-19380 GCA_004026805.1 Lasiurus borealis | reverse complement strand
TAATTGGAATTATCTTAACTGAATATTTTCTGCCAAGACTTTAGAGTAAAAGATAAGATCAGATGGTAGACTTTCCCTAAACTAGTTCTTTTCACTTCCCCTTTCTCAGTCCCACAAAGAGATGCCTTTACCACATCCTTGATCACTCTCTACTTGCCCTCTTTCAGATGCTCATTAGCAGTCTTAAAAAAAAAAAAAAACTATAAAAGAACCAAAACATTTTTCTTGTTATAAAGGAAATTCATGCTCACCCTTATCTTCTCTGTTCTGATTCAATGCCGCCACCCCACACCCATTCATCTTTAACACCAGTTCCAGGATGGTGTTTCTAAAAAATGTGATGTTACTTTCCGCTCAAACCACAGCCCAGCAGCTGCACTGCATAAGGACCTCTTACCCTGATGCCAGCCAATCAGTCACTAGAAACCACAACCCTGAATGGACACACCTGGAAAACTACTGAATATTCTATTAAGGTATTTCCCTGGGACCTCTCCTAAAACTTCTGCCCTTAAAATCCTTAGGATGGAGGGCGAGTGCTCTCTTTCCTCCAGGGAGCACACCCATGCCTTTCCCTTCCCTCTCTATGTTACTTTTCCTTCACTCTCTCCCTCTCCCTCCCCTGGCACATTACTATTAGCTTCCTCACACCTAAGCTCCAAGGGCTCTTCCTTTACCTCTAGAACTTGTTCACTAAACCCATTTCTTCTAGGAATTACGTTTTCCACCTCTGCACTTTACTCAATAAATGCTCTCTTAAATAAATAAATAAATAAATAAATAAATAAATAAATAAATCTACGCTGATAAAAGAGAAATGTGTAAATTGACCATACCTCCACAACATCCACCAGCCAATCAGGAGTGAGTATGCAAATTAACCCAACAAAGCTGGTGGGTTAATTTGCATATGCAGGAGTGGAGCAGCCAGGTGGGGCGGGATACCTGCTATGAGGGGAAGGATGGGGGGCAGAGGGAGCTACAGGAGTGGCATTCCAGCTGGAGCGGAGAAAACTGAAGGTTCTGGCCAGAGCAAAGACTCTGGCTAGAGAGAAGATGGGAGGTGGTGGCCAGAGGGAAGGCCTGGGTCCTGAATGCCGGAGGAAAACCAGTACTGGCAGCCAGGGGAAGGAAGGCCTATTGCACAAATCTTTGTACAACAGGCCTCTAGTAAATAAATAAAGGTAGTTGTCTTTTCTGACTCCAAGGATAGGTTAGGGCTTTTTCTCTTCGCTCCCATAACCTTAAAGCTTCTCTTTATCAAATGAGATTGTAATGTCAGTTTGACTGTTTCTTTTACTAAGTGAAGAGTTCTTAAGGGAAGGGATGGTGTGTTAGTTATGACACAGTTGGTATTCAGTAAATGTTTTGAGTGAATAACTGAATGAATGGCTCAGTCATTTAATAAATCTGAACTGAGTGCTTACCATGTGTTTGGTATAATGCTACCCACTGTGCAGGGGCCACAAAAGCAATAAAAGATATGTATGAAGTATTCAAGGAGTTGTTAGTTAAGTTGGAGAAACAATATCTACTCAGGAAAACTGATTAGAAAACAAGATAACAAAGGATTAAGCTGCTGAAGAACAGTGGACACGAGGATCTCTGTTCTGATTCTGGCTGTATGTCCTCCTGGCTTTAGTTTCCACATCTGTAAAATGGATTTAATAATAGACAGATGAAGTCCTAGTGGAAAATAGTGCTAATAATTAAAACAACACCTCTCATTTGGACAGAAGTTGGTAAAGCTGATTTTACATCCTGTTCTCCTTTGAGCAGCTCTGTGAGATAAATAGTCAGGGATTGTAGTTTAGCAGTTTGGCAGCTTGTAAAAATGACTAGAAATTATCCCCTTCCTTTTGCCTTTTGAAAGGGTCTTTCCAAAATGACTCTGGTTTGGCTTGAACTCGAAGAAACATGCCTGATGTGGGGGCTTGCCTTCTCTTGTTGCCTTGGAATCCTGAGACCACTGTGTGAATAAGTCATAGCTAGGCTGCTGGAGGATGAGAGGCCACATGGAGGAGAACCAACGCGCCCAGATAACAGTCAGCCAGTGACTGCTCATCCCTAAATACGGGAGGAAGGCCAGGCTCCGTCATCCAGCCACTACCTGACTCAATGGTTGACCATAGACCCAGGATGGACCCCAGACTAGGTCAGCTGAGTGGGCCAAGATTAGACAACCTATAGAAATATAAGCTAAATAAAATGATCACTGTTTTAAGATACTATGTTTAAGGGAGAGTCATTGCATAGCAAAAGCTTACTGATACAAAGAGCCAGTGTAGTAAAGCTCTGTCACTGAGCAGACTGGGTTCTAAATCCAGCTCTGTCTCTTACTAGCTGTGTGGCTTTTGGACAAGCTATTCCATCTTTATGAACTTCAGTGTCCTCATCTAAATAATGGGGGTAATGGATAGATGTTAGAAATTAGCTCATATGCTGTTTGGCTCAGGAGAATTGCCTCAGACAGGGAGCCATTGTTCCAATGAGTAAACTAAACTCTCAGAAGTTTAGTGATCTTCCCCCCCCCCCCACCACCACTACTACACATGTCAAGAAGAGACTGAACTTGGGACTCTCTCTGGGACTTCTTGACCCCTACTTAGTCAAAGATTCCTAATAAAATAGTAGGGGAGACTGGCTGTGGGTGGGGAAAGGCGTTCAATGCCCGCCTGGTGCCAGATTGCCTCATGTCTGGTCTCAGCAAGAAGCCAAAATAGGCCGGAGTTAATAAATGATCACATTGAAGTTTTATCAAGATTAATCTGGTAGCACAAAGTACAACTCATTGGCAGGCATTGGGAGTTCCACTCCTTCAATCTCTGGATCCCAGGTCTCCCCAAGTCTGTTGTCTTTCTCTACTGTTTCTCACAACTTAGTTCACAATTATGTAGGTTGTCTACTAGTGGTCAGTTCAGCTGACCTACTCTGGGTCCCTCAGGAGTCTATGGCCAGCTATCAAGTTGAGTAGTGGGGCTGGATGACCTAGCATGGCCTCACTCTCATATTTAGTGATGGACAGTCTCTGGCTGACTCTTTTCTCTGCATTTTCTTACCTTAGCTCTGGCCATACTCCTGGAGCTCTGCAGGAGCCTCCAACCTCCTTTGGTGTCTCCCATACCAATCCTTTCTCTTGTCCCAACACCCTTTTCCAGACACATTTTGGGCTTTGAGCCAGCACATTTCTGATGCTCACCAGAGGACATATTTGCTCATGGGCTCTACCCAGCAGCTGGCTAGATGGCTTCTGGGTATTGGGGTGGAAGATTTTCATGTGTCAGACATCTCATCCCTAAAATGAGGGGCCCACAAGGCCTTCCAGATCTGGCCCTTTCAGACAGAGGGTGGCGCTTGAACGCTAAGAAATGATTGACAGGTATATGCCATCAATGAGCAGCAGAGGGCAGAGTCGCCTCTTCTTTTGTCAATCTCCCATTAGCTGCTGGTGTTCCTTTTCACAGGAAGAATAGCAATGAACATAGGACCTCAACCACAAATAGAAAACACTTTCTGAACCCAACATTCATTGAATTGATTGTCTGGATTTAAAGAATAGGGGGTCTTGCATTAAAATTATGTTTCAGGCTTTATTTACTAACCAACATCTAGCTGTTATCTTTTGCTAAGACATGTACTGCGGACTTTAGTCCTGATCACTCCCTATGGTCTCCCCAATGCTTAGGCCACGAGTCTTTTGCCACTGGTCAAAGTAGTCATACTGTTATTTTTCTTATAAATGAAATATTTATTTGGCCTTGTCTTCAAAACAAAAGGGGGAGGAGGCTAGATTGAGAGGACCACAAGTTTTTTAAAAAGGGAGAGAAGAAAAACCCATCCCTTGCAAAAATGAAGCAAGCAGTGTGACTGTTGAAAGAACACAACCTAAGAAGTCATTATGAAAATTAAGCACAGTAAGAACTAAGAAGAAGACTATGAAAAAGATGTGAGATGAGAAAGCAACAACATGAAAGAAAGGATTAAAATATCAGCAGAAAGTATTCTTTTGAACACTAATGTTTCTGTTATAAACTATAAGTTAATGGAATAAATTATAAGTGAATAGAATAGAATAGAATAGAATAGAATAGAATAGAATAGAATAGAATAGAATAGAATAGAATAGGTGAAACAGTAACACCCAACATAGGTGTTATTGTCTCATGCTATAGCCTCTGCTTATCCATATACCCAGAGGTCATGGAGCCTGACAAACATTAGTTCAGTTGATGAAGTATAGTGCAGGGGGAAGAATATTAAATTGTGATGGAGAGCACCACTGTCTGGCTGTGTTACCTTGGGCAAATCACTTATCTTCTCTGGATCTCCTTCTGTACATCAAAGTAGAGAGAAAGCAAAACTCAAGATTTTGAAGATTAACAGGGAAGTTTCTCACATTAGCCAATTATAACCCTTTTGTTCTGAGGTGAAGAAATTGGCCCCAAGGGGAAGATGAAAAGACCTCCTGGTTATAAAGAACAGAAATCAATTTTGGCTGATATGAATAAGAAATGAATTTGTTATCCTCTGTGTCTCATGAAGTCACCAGAAAGCCCATTTTAAAATGGGCAGAAAATGAAAGTATCTATCCACACATTTATACACAAATGTTATAACAGTTATTATTCATAATAGCAAAAATATGCAAGGCACCCAAATGTCCACCAACAGACAAATGGAGAAACAAAATTTGGTAAATAATGGACTGTTATCTGGCCATAAAAAGGAATGAAGGACTGACACAAGCTACAATATAGATGAACCTTGAAAACATTATACTAAATGTAATAATCCAGTTACTAATGATTACATGCTATCTGATTTTAGTCATATGTAAGTCCAGAACAGATCAATTTATAGCCAGAAAGTAGATTAGTTGTTTCCTAGGACTAGGGAAGGGTAAGGAGATGGGGAAATAATAAGGTATAGGGTTCCTTTATAAGACAATAAAAATGTCCTAAAATGGACTCTGGTGATGATGGCACATACTGAGGAAAATACTAAAAAGCGAACTGTATATTTTAAGTGGGTGGATTGTATGGCATCTGAATTATATATCTCAATGTGTAAAGCAGTTTTAGAAACTGGCAGAAACAAAGGGAGGCATGGCAGGTACAACCTCAGCCCAAATCATGCTTCAGAACCAGTTCAATAATTACACCCTTGCCACCTCTACCCCTGCCCTGAACACCGGACCCAGAGGCCACCACTCACTTTGCTGATGCTGCTGCCAAGAAACCCAGGTGTTACTGCCACTGCCCTACCACTGCCAAAGTAAGCTCTCCCCATTGTCCCTGCTTCTTTGCAACACATGTGTCATATTCTAAGTTCTGGGAGAATGTATCTGATTGATAGAGCCTAGATCATCTGTGCATACCAAGCTGCAAGGGAGAGCTGGGAAAGCAAACATCTGGCCCTTCTACTTCTATAATAGAAGACAAGATCTGCCTCCCTCCAAGACTCATAAGAAAGTGGTTTAGATATTGGGAAAGTAAGCAAATCAACCAAGCAACAACAACAACAACAACAACAACAAAAACCCTGGTCTTTATGCATATCCTATCTAATAAAAGAGTAATATGCAAATTGACCTTACCCCACTCACACACACTAACTCACAAACCATGCCCACCAACCACACCCACCAGCCAATCAGGAGAGAATATGCAAATAAACCCAACCAAGATGGCTGCAGCCAAGGAAAGCAGGAGGGAGGCTTAGGCTTCCCTGGCAATGGAGGAAGCCAAGCTTTCCGCCTGCCCTTGCCAGCCCAGGCCTCCATTCCAGGCTACAAAGTTTCAATGATAGAAGTTAAATAAACTCCAACAAAAATGGTGGCAGCCATGGAGCTGGAGAGAGCCGGAGGCCTAGTTGCTCCCAGAGATGGAGGAAGCCAAGCTTTCCGCCTGCCCTGGAGGGCCCAGGCCTCTGCTCAAGGCTACAAAGTTTCAATTATAGAAGATAAATAAACCCCAACAAAAATGGCTGCAGCCACAGAGCCAGCAGGAGGCTTGGGCTCTGCTTCAGGCTACAAAGTTTCAATTGTAGAAGATAATTAAATCCCAGATACCAGGGCCTCTGCTTGGGTTGCTGGGGGGCGTGGCCGGCCTGCAAACCACGGCAGGCCCCTCGCCCAGGCCACCCCATGCCCCAAGGGAACCCCCATCCTGATCCAGGACATCCTTCAGGGCAAACCAGCTGGTCCCCACCCATGCACCAAGCCTCTATCCTATCTAATAAAAGGGTAATATACAGATTGACCATCACTCCAACACATACAATGGCTGGCTACCCCCATGTGGACACAAGATGACCACCACAAGATGACCAGCAGGGAAGGGCAGTTGGCAGGGACCAGGCCTGCAAGGGAGGGCAGTTATGGATGATTAGGCCAGCAGGGGAGGGCAGTTGGGGGCGATCAAGACTGCAGGGGAGAGCAGTTAGGGGTGACCACGGTGGTAGAAGAGGGAAGTTGGGGGTGACTGGGCCTGCATGGAAGGGCAGTTAGGAGGACCCAGTCCTGCTGGGGAGAGCATTTGGGGGCACCAGGTCTACAGGGGAGAGCAGCTGGGGGAGACCAGGCCTGCAGGGAAGGGCAGTTAAGGGTGACCAGGCCTGCAAGGGAGGGCAGTTAGGAGGACCCAGGCCTGCTGGGGAGAGCATTTGGGGGCAGCAGGTCTACAGGGGAGAGCAGCTGGGGGAGACCAGGCCTGCAAGGGAGGGCAGTCAGGAGCAAACTGGCTGACAGGGGAGCTGTTAGGCATCAATCAGGCTGGCAGGGGAGTAGTTAGAGGGTGATCAGGCTGGTAGGCAGAAGCAGTTAGGTACAATCAGGAAGTCAGGCAGGTGAGCAGTTGGAAGCCAGCAGTCCTGGATTGTGAGAGGGGTGTCCGACTGCCCGTTTAGGCCCGATCCTACTTGGTTGGTCTCAGGGGCTGGCTGGCATTGGAAGACTGCCCAGAGAAGCAAGCCCAAAGCTGGGCCCAGCCCCAGGGCACCAATCTTCCAACGCAGTCCCTGGAAGATCTTGGCACTTTGTTTTGTTTCTTCACAGAAACTCTCCTGTTTCTATAAGGTCATTAAACTCTTATGCCTCATCCTGTTTATATTTTGCCTTTGTTTTGCTTATCGGTGAAAGAACAATTCAGCCTTCCTAATTCAAATTGCTTGTCTCACCTAGCTGGTTTGGCTCAGTGGATAGAGCCTTAGCCTGCAGACAGAATGATCCCAGGTTCAATTCCAGTCAAGGGCACAGCTTGGCTTTCGGGCTCCATCCCTAGTAGGAGGTGTGCAGGAGGCAGCCAATCAATGATTTTCTCTCATCATTGATATTTCTATTTCTCCCTCTCACTTCCTCTCTGAAATCAATAAAAATACACTTTTTAAATTGTTTGACTCCTTAAAACAGGTGTTTTTGGGTCCTGAACAATAACATTACTATAAATATTTATGCAGAGGTGCAGGGGGAGAGGAGGGAATCTGTGCCCAACCAGTGTCAGAAACAAAAGTATTTCTCAGACACTGATGGATACATTTTGTTTTTTTGTGTGTGTTTTTTTAATGTATTTTATTGATTTTTTTTTTTTTACAGAGAGGAATGAAGAGGGATAGAGAAAGTGAGAGGGACAGAGAGTTAGAAACATCAATCAGCTGCCTCCTGCACAGCCCCTACTGGGGATGTGCCCACAACCAAGGTACATGCCTTTGACCGGAATTGAACCTGGGGCCTTTCAGTCCGCAGGCCGATGCTCTAGCCACTGAGCCAAACCGTTAGGGCTCTGATGGATATGTTTTGCTTGAGTTGCAAAGGCAAGGTGGCAGGAGAGATAGAAAGTCTCTTAACCTTGGGATTAGGCTTCCTTTCTGCTCAGATAAACCTGCAGTTGCCTCATTTTACCACCTGTCAAGTCATCCTTAGGTTGTACTGTAGAGTTGAGAGAGTCAGGAGGCTCGTGTTTGGCCCCTAGCTCTGCAACTAATGGAGGCGTGACCTACACCAGTCTCTTTCCTCTCTGAGCCTCAGGTGATCAGATTAGGTGCTTCCCTAAAGGTGCTTGTGGGGTTGACACTCTTATCTAGCACCCTGTAATCTAACACACAATTGAACTGCTTCAGAGGGCAGCCTCAGGGCTAAGTGGAGTGTGTGAGTGGATTTGACTATCAGAGCCCAGACTAGAGTTGAATTTCATACCAATATACTTTGTGTGAGAATGTGAGTGTAAGTGTGTGTGTCTGTGAATGTGCCTGCAGGTGGTCCTCCAAAACACAGACACTCAGGGCATGGCTTAGAATTCCAGCCCCAGTGAAATCCCTCCACCCCAGCCTTGCCTGACTCTTCTGAATTGCTTTTCCAGACTTAGCTCTCCCATCAAGTGGGACAACATTGTGGATCAAATGAGCACTACAACTAGGGTTAGACTTCGGCTTGAATCCTGGCCCCACTCTGTACTTGGTATGGGACCTTTAGCAAGTTACTTACCTAAACCCAATTTTCATCAATGGGAACAAAGACCTACTAGTCCCTAGCGCAGCACAGTTAGAAGTTGTAATGACACAAGTACGTCAAGTACATACCTGGCTTAGATCCTAACACCTGGAACACTCTACATCAGGACCAGCTATGTAAATTCACAGGGCCCAGTGTGAAATAAAAATGTAGGCTTTCTGTTCAGAAATTACCAAGAATTTCAAGATGGCTATAGCAGAGCATTAAGCCAAGCATGAGACCCTCCTCAGCACAGGGCCCTGGGCATGTTCCCAGGTCATATACTCTTGATGTTAACTTTCTTCCAGGCAGGTTAGCTAAACTGTTGGGTTAAGGTGCCCAAACGACCCAGGAGGCAAAACAATGAACCCTGAACATCTCTCCCATCACCAACACAACTCCTTGATATCACCCTGGCCATGGGAAGGCATAGATGAAAGTCAGAGCAGGTGAGTCACTTGCTTCTGTAACCACTGAGAATATTTTCTCTACTCAGTGAATCCAGCCTTCCTTCCTCCCAGACTCAGAGGCTTAGCTTAGGACAAGACATCATGCATCCTTTCCCAGAGTCAGTCTTCATTTCTTTTACGTCACCCAAGGCCTTCTGGGTTCCCTGGAAAGGAACTGAGGGCCTGAGGCCCAAAGACAAGGAAGGAGCTGCTGCGGGAGGTCACTGTCCATGGGGCAGAAGGAATCCTCCAGACCAGAGTAGTGCTGAACCCTTGGAAGCTGGGAAGTCCGCCAGTGTTTCATCTTTTGTTTTTTCCTCCTGGGGCTTCCTGTCCCCAAGGTGGATGGAGAGAGGTCATGGGTGACTTCCTGACCTCAGCAAATAAACCTTTCCATTGTCATTGGTGAGGCAGTACTTCCAGGCCTGATAGACCAGGTTATTGGGTAGTAAGAGAGAACGATAGCAATATTGCCTGCAGAGGTGGCTCATCCCTAGTTCCAGCAAAGGTCTCAGCAAGAGGAGGCTATGCACACTGCTGGGGTCAAAAAGATGGTCATGTGGGAGGCTAGAACCAACTATCTATTGTAGGGGTGAGTGAGGGGAATGGTAACTGTGCGGGGGAGAAAACACCAGAGAACGTGATGTTGGAAGGTACCTCAGAGTTGTTCTAGTTTGTTCTCTGCAGATTCCCAGTGTTCAGAACAGTTCCCGCCATATAACAGAGGCTCAGTAAATGAGTGAATCTAGTTTAGCACTTTCATTTAACCAGCCAGGGAAGAAAGGCCCAGTATGGAAAAGAAAGTGTCCCAAGGACACTCTGAGTTCGTATCAGAGCCCAGACTAGAGTTGAATTCCATACCAATGTTCTTTGTGGGTGACAATCAGTGCAAAGGAGATTGGAGGACTTCTAGAAAACCACTCAGAGAGCTTGATATGTCACTTCCCCTTGAAGTCTGGGGGAACTTGACATGTGTTGGAGGAACGTCAGGATGAGAGAGTGATAAAATTTTGTAGGACAAAGAAAGAGAGAGAGATGATTGTGCTGAGAACCAACTGTTCTCCCACTGGCCAGAGGGCAAATATGAGTGTGGCCTAGGGACTGATGTGGACCTACAAGAAGGGAGGTGACTTGGGATTTTAAGTCTGGACATGGCATTACTCAATTCTCTACCAGGGTCTCTCTAGGCTGGTCTGGGGCTCAGGGTCTTCTTTTAAGCTCACTGGTTATTGGCAGAATTCCGTTCCTTGTGGTAATGGATCAGAGGCCCCTATTTTCCAGCTGGCTATCAGCTGAAGACCTCTCTTGGCTCCCAAAGACCACTCACAATACTTGGCCATGTGGCCCCTTGTTATAGACTGAATATTTGTGTCCCACCCTCTCCAAATTTATATGTTGAAGCCCTAACCCAATATGAATGGTATTTGGAAATGGGTCCTTTGGAAGTTAAAATTAAGGTTAAGTGAGGTCATAAAGATGGGGACCCAGATCCAACAGTAGTCAATATATATAAAAACCTAAGCAACCATTCAGCCATTCAACCAGTAACTATGATGTGTACTGACTGCCAGGGGGCAGACGCTCAAAGCACAGGCTTGGAAACATGGAACAGGCTGATTTATCTCAGAGAGAAGGGCGGAAGGGGGAGGGAGGGAAGAGATTAACCAAAGATCTTATATGCGTACTAGAGTCCCAGGGGCACAGACTCATGCACTTGTGGGGTCCCTCAGCCTCGCCTGCAAGGACTGGGCCTCTAGCATCCATATAAGAAGAGACATCTTAGTATGCTCTGTGGGCCATGTGAGCATAAAGAGAGAAAGTAGTCATCAAAAAGCCACAAGGAAAGCTCTCACCCAAAATTGACAATGCTGACACCCCGATCTCAGACTTCTAGCCTCCAAATCAATAAGAAACTAAATTTCTGTGTGTGAGCCCCTCAGTCTGTGGTATTTTTCTATGACAGCCTGAGGTGACTAAGTCCCTCCCCATTCAGTTCCTGACCCAAATGTTTGCTTTCTTCCAGACCAGACAGAGTGCATCTCTCTGACTTTACCTTCTTTTTAATACTTAACAGGAATTAGAGAAATTTCATTAACTGAACAATAAAACAAATAAAATAAACAAACCAAAAACTTAGGGAATTTGCCCAAGACTTCATCTAGTGTCAAAGAAAGTCCTATTTAGTAACTTGAGTTTTAGAAACTGGTAGGAAAAATAAGGTATCTACCTGCAACAGTATGAGCCCAGGTTATTCAACAAGCTAGTTATACTTACATTGTAACAGGGGAGGTACAAATACAATAATGTAAGTCCACAGCATAATGACAGAAACATAATAGTTTAGGAATTAGCTCTAGGAGAGGAATTCCCAGAGTGGAAGTTAGGAGATGGGATTGTAGTCCTGATTCTTCACTGACCACTTCCGTTGCAGTGTGGAGTGTATACAAGACAAATTATCTACAGACAAAAATGGGCAAATGACAATAATATCAACAGGCAATTCATAGAAGAGGAAATGCAAATGAACAATAAACATTAAAAATGCTCAAAGAATTATTTGGCAGGAAAATACAAATTTTTAAAAAAAATAATAATTTGTCAACAATATGTCTGACAATAAAATAAATGTTTGACAATATCCGGCCCTTGTTAACAAGTAAGGAAATGGATATCATTACACATTGCTGGTGGAGGTATATCATTATACTTCAACAAAAAATTATGAGACCTGCAAAGAAACAGGAAAGTGTAGTTTACACACTGTTTTATTTTTAAAGCAGCCAACAGAAATTGCCTCTGAGAAGGTGTACATGTCAGATATAACAAGACTTCAAAGAAGCTATTATGTTGCATGAACTCAATGTTCATCATTCAGAGTTCAAAGAACTCAAAAGAAACCTGCTTAAAGAAGCAAAGGAAGAGCAATGACAGTCTCATCACATTGAAAATGTTAACAAAGAAACAGAAATTATAAAAAATAACCAAATGGAAATTCCTGGGTTGAAAAGTACAAGAAATGAAATGAAAAATTCATGAGAGTGGCTCAACAGTAGATTTGACTGGACAGAAAAATGACTGATCTTAAAGACAGATTTAAAGGGATTATGCAATTTGAAGGACAGAGAGAAAGAAAAATAAGGAAGAATCGAACAGATCTTCAGAGAAATGTGGGACATTATTACATATACCAACATTTATGGAGTACCAGAAGGAGAGAAAAGAAAAAAAAAATATTTGAAGAAATAATGGCTGAAAATATCACATATTAGATCAAAAACATTCATCTACACATTCAAGTAGTCCAAGTGAATCCCAAGACAGGCAAATAGAAAGAGACCCACACTCAGGGTTATCATAGAAAAAAAAAATGCTGAAAGACAAAAAGATCCTGGGAAGATTAACAGTTGACTTCTCATAAGATTTAATGGAAGCCAGAAGTCAGTGGGATGGCATATTCAAAGGGCTAAAATTAAAAAACTGTCTACCAAGAACGTATATCCAGAAAACTATCTTTTATAAATGAAGGTGAAATAGAAACATTTCCAGAGAAATAAAAGCTGAGAGAAATTTTAGCTAGCAGAGCCACCATCTCAAGTAAGTTCTTTAGCTTGAAAGCAACTCTCACCCAGATGGTAATTCAAATCCACATAAAAACAAAAAAAGACCAAAACAAACAAATAAAAACAAAGAGCACTAGTGAAAGGTAATTGTTACCTCTTATAACTCATTTTAAAAGCAATTGTATTAAGCAATACTCATATTTCTTAGATAAGACAGGAAAGCTAAAACAACAAAAGAAAAAATAAACTGGCCATCATCAAAATTGAAAATGCCTGTGCTTCAAAGGATATCATTAAGGAAGTGAAAACCCAATACACAGAATGGAGGCATCAAATACTTCCTCCCACTCCTATGATTTTATAATGTGAGTACCATTCTTATTATTGTTTTGCTTTTTCTTTCCATATTTATGAGCAGGTTCTGACTCTCCTGGAGGGCAGGAAATGGGTCTCAGTCATTTTAGCATGGTTCATTGAGGACTTCGATAAACAATTGTTGATGGTGAAGCTAGTCTGTGAATGCAACACTGCAGGGAAAGAAAACTTCTAATAGGAGGATGGTTATACTGGACTTGCTAGAGGACTTGGGAAACTTTGCCAAACCTATTGTAATTTCCTGTGGGAGTCAGACAGGAGTTACCCTGGAGCCAGCTATGACTCCATCGATGTTCATAAATTATTATTATTTTTAAAACAATCTCACAGGCTAAGCAATCATTCTTTCCTGATAATAGTTTGCCTACTTTAGTTCCTAACCAAAAGCTCTGCAAAGTCTAGAGAAGAAAAGGGGCATCGGCCCTGGACTCCTGAGTAACTGAAAACAGGTGCAATGGTTTTTGGTGGTGTCATCTCTAAACAATTCAGCACAAATGTGGCACCTTAGAGATAAGATTTGTGAAATGAATGAATGCATGACTGAGGGAAAATAATTCAAGGCCTGAAACAGAACATGTAAGAGAAACCTTTCAAAGAAAGTCTTTAGCCTCCATGAAAGAACATCAGGAAAAGATATCATAGTCGTCTTCAGATCTTTCTATCCTGGGACCAGGGGTACTGGTTAAAGTTTAACCGAACTCTAAGAAAAAAAGCCCTCATTTGTAGTTCAGATGATTTCAATGATGTCTATACTCCTTCAACAGCCAGTTTCAAGCTCCTAGCACACACACAGTCAGCTTTGAGAGTCAGTTCACTACTGTCTACATCGTAAAGTATTTCAACACTGGTGCACATGTGTGTGGCCACATTATTTTTACTTTATTAGTTTATACTTCTTCTTGCTTTCTCAGTACTTGCAATTTAAGCTCCAAGATCTTATTAGCCTCCCGCCTTTTCCCAATGCTTTACTTTCCATATCTTTAAAGACTCAGTTCAAGAATCACCTCTTTTGGTTCAGCCAGTCTGGCTCAGTAGTCACGGTTCTATTCCCAATCAGGGCACATGCCCGGATTGGGGCAATCGATCCTCAGTGGGGGGCATGCAGGAGGCAGCTGATTGATGATTCTCTCTCTCCCTCTCCCTTCCTCTCTCTAAAATCAATTAAAAAATTTTTTTAATTACCTCCTTTGAAAGAAGTCATGTTTTGACTCTCCTAACTAGACTAGGTATCTCCTTTTACACTCCCACAGTCCCCAGATGTTCCCTATGTCTCAGCACTTATCACACCTATCGTGTTTTATTTGGTTGCCTCCCTTTTCTGCCCACCACGTCGTCCTGGTGGGAGCTGCCCATTACAGTATACCTTCCCCTCAGTCCTGTCCTAGGAGTGAAGGAAGCCATAGAAAAGTCACACACACTACATGAATCCATCTACATACAATTCTTGAAATTGCAAACTCATCTATAGAAAGCTGGTTAGTGTTTGCTTGGGAATGACTGAAGAGTCAGAGGAAGGGATTCCCAAGGAGCATAAGGAAACTTTTGGGGGTAGCAGCAATGTTCATTATCATTATTGCAATGATGGTTTCACAGGCGTATTCACAGTTTATTGTACGTCAATTATACCTCAATAAAGCGCTAAAGAATAAAAAGTAAAGTGAATGATTCTGAGCCCTCCCCAATATCTCTAAGGGTGGAGAAGGCATTTCACCTACTTCTAGCCAATCGAGGTTGCACTGAATTGTTGCAGCAGCTCTGCTGTGCCCTGTTTCTGACCATTGCCTTGGCCCCTGCTGTACTCTGTTTCTGGTCCACTTTGCTCCTCACTGGACACCACACCCAGCTCCCCACTGCCTGCCCCCACCTCTGTCCTCCTTTTTCCCAAAGTGGCACTAACATAAGCTATTACTGACGAGGTGCAGATGAGGGAGAGTGATTACATCACAGACAAGAATGAAATGGAATGTCAAATATTACTTCCCTAAAGATTTACTAGCCATCTCCTGTCAGAAACATTTCCCCACTGGCTACATCTTTCTCCCTCTTTAAAAATTATATAATTCTCCCCTCTCTGTTCTTAAGCTTCTTACCTTCTAGTTGCTCAAGCTCCCATGAAAGATACAGAGACTCTCATAATTCTCTTACACAGTACAATGTGTACCTTTCTTTGTTTTGCCTCTTCCCCTCCAGATCATACTGATTCAAGGGATAAGAAAGAAAGGTTCACTTTTCACATCCAAAGAGGCTGATCATGGTATTCGTCTAGACCCGTGGTCGGCAAACTGGGGATCTCGAGCCACATGCAGCTCTTTGGACCCTTCAGTGTGGCTCTTCTACAAAATATTATGGCCTGGGTGAGTCTATTTTGAAGAAGTGCCATTAGAAGTAGTTTAAGTTTAAAAAACTGGACTCTCAAAAGAAATTTCAATGATTGTACTGTTGATATTTGGCTCTGCTGACTAATGAGTTTGCCGACCACTAATCTTGTCTCTAATGATGAATATAGCAGTCACTAGAAGACAAACATGATTATGGGAAGTTTTGTCTTCAATGTCCATATTTCCCCCCCTTTGTCTTTAATTCATGAAGATATACCACAATAAATGTAATCTCAGGAAATGCCCTGCTCCGAGAAACTTAATCCAGTTACAGGACCCATGTCAATAGTCCGGCTACAACCATAGAAGCACAGAATGTTAAAGATAGGTAGGATTTCACCAAGCACCATTCCACACATCTGCACCCCATTTTACAGAGTGTGAGGCCCAGATTGTTCAAATGACTTGTCCAAATAGGACTCTGTCGTGGTAGGACAGGGGCTGGAGCCCAACTCTCCTGACTCCATTCAATTCCACACATTAGGACAAACACTTCAGTGAGCCTCTGGGAACCCGGCCAAGGAAAAGGAGTGGTAGGGTTTTCTAGGAAGGGGCTCTGGATGGAGGTGACTTCACTGGGTGTGAGCTGAGAGCCAGAGAACATTCGATTGTTCCCAGAACCCAGATAATCGGTCCCCATCCCCCACTCCCAGGGGGTGTGTCCTGGTTAAACTGACCCTGTATGATACAAAGCTAGATTAAATTCCTGCAATCCATGAGGCCAAGCAAAAGTGTTCAAACACTCAGGAGGAGAGTTTAATTCTGGTAAGAATTGTTAAAAGGCAGGATTTCCATAGGTGGAGCTGTGAGGGTGTGAGTATTTGGGGTAATGGTCACAAGCAAAGGCCATTTGCATGGTTGAGTGTTAGGGTTGAATCCCACCTTAGTCATTTGAGTAAATTCTATTCATCTCTCTGAGCTCCTTTCTTTCTTCCTTTCTCTCTCTTTCTCTCTCTCTCTCTCTCTCTCTCTCTCAATAAGCATTTCCCCAAGCTTTACTGAGATATAATTGATATATAATATTGTAAGTTTGACTTTCACACATGATTTGATACATGTATGGATTACAAAATGATTACCACAATAAGTTTACTTAATACCTCCATCATTACCTTTTATTTCTAATTGTGGTGAGCATATTTAAGGTTTACTCTCTTAGAAACTTTCAAGTATATAATGCAGTGTTGTTAAGTATAGTCACTACCCCATGTCAATTATTCTAAAAAAGAGTAATATGCAAATTAATCATCACTCCATTATACCCACAAGCCATGCCCACAAGCCAATCAGAAGTGAGTATGCAAATTAACCTAACCAAGATGGCTGCAGCCATGGAGAGAGCAGGATGGAGGCTTCAGTTTCCCTGGAGATGGAGTAAGCCAAGCTTTCCACACACCCTGGCCCAGGCCTCCACTCCAGGCTACAAAGTTTAAATTATAGAAGATAAATAAATCCCAACAAAAATGGTGGCAGCCATGGAGCTGGAGAGAGCAGGAGGCTAAGGTTACCCCTGGTGATGGAGGAAGCCAACCTTCTTCAGCCCTGACCTGCCTTGGACTCAGTTCCAGGCTACAAAGTTTCAATTATAGAAGATAAATAAATCCCAGATAGCAGGGCCTCTGCTTGCATCACCAGGGGGCGTGACAGGCCTGCAAACCACCATAGGCCCCTGCCCCAGGCCGCCCCATACCCCAAGGTAACATCCACCCTGATCTGGGACACCCTTCAGGGCAAACCAGCTGGCCTCCACCCATGTACCAGGTCTCTATCCTATTTAATAAAAGAATAATATGCAATATTTTTAATTTAATAAATCTTTATTGTTCAGATTATTACAATTGTTCCTATTTTCCCCCCATAGCTCCCTTCCACCCAGCTCCCACCCCTCCCTCTGCCCTTACCTCCCCCCATCATTGTCCTCATCCATAGGTGTATGATTTTTGTCCAGTCTCTCCCTGCATCCCCCTCACTCCTCTCCCCTGAGAATTGTCAGTCCACTCCCTTTCTATGCCCCTGATTCTATTATATTCACCAGTTTATTCTGTTCATCAGATTTTTTTATTCACTTGATTTTTAGATTTACTTGTTGATAGGTATGTATTTGTTGTTCATAATTTTTATCTTTACTTTTTTCTTCTTCCTCCTTTTCTTAAAGAGTGCCTTTCAGCATTTCATGTAATACTGGTTTGGTATTGATGAACTCCTTTAGTATCTTCTTATCCGTGAAGCTCTTTATCTGGCCTTCAATTCTGAATGATAGCTTTGCTATCATTTGAAGTTGTCCCAGAGGCTCCTTACATTATCTTCACATTTTTGGATTCCTTTTTCTCTTTTCCTTTTCCAGTTGAGTCTTTTCTGCTTCTTTGTATTTCAGATAGATAGAGTAATCTTAGTTGTAGGTTCTTACTATTCATCACTTGGAATGTTTCTTGCCACTCCTTTCTGGCCTGCATAGTTTCTATTGAGAAATCAGCTGACAATTGTATAGGTGCTCCCTTGTAGGTAATTAACTGTTTTTCTCTTGCTGCTTTTAATATTCTCTCTTTGTCATTTGCTCTTGGCATTTTAATTATGATGTGTTTTGGTGTGGTTCTCTTTGGATTCCTTTTGTTTGGGGTTGTGTTTGTTCCTGGACTTGTAAATTTATTTCTTTCACCAGGTTGGGGAAGTTTTCAGTCATTATTTCTTCAAATAGGTTTTCAGTATCTTGCTCTCTCTCTTCTTCTGGAACCTATAATTCTGATGTTGGTAAATTTGAAGTTGTCCCAGAGGCTCCTTACATTATCTTCACATTTTTGGATTCCTTTTTCTCTTTTCCTTTTCCAGTTGAGTCTTTTCTGCTTCTTTGTATTTCAGATCTTTGACTTGATTCTTGCATTCCTCTAGTCTGCTCTTAGGTCTCTGTATAATATTTTTTATTTCAGTCAGTATATGTTTAATTTCTAGTTGGTCCGTTTTCTTCTTTATCCTTTTCATCTCTTCTTGTGTCTCGCTAAATGTATCCATCTTTTCTAGGAAATTCTTGTAAAACCTTATAACTGTTGTTTTGAACTCTATATCCAGTTGTTTGTTTTCCTCCATTTCTTTCATTTGTGATCTGTTCCTTTGTCTCTACATTTTCACTGCTTCCCTGAGTTGGTAGAGTAGCTTTGTGTGCTAGGTGTCTTATATGGCCCAGTAGCTCCTCCTCCCCAGGAACCTGAGGTGGATTCTCTTGGTGCACCCCTTTGTGGCCTGTGTGTACAGCCTTGTTGTAGTTAAGTCTTGATTGTTTTTGGTATAACTAGGAGTGATTGATCTCTAAGCCAATTAGTTTTGAGGATCAGCTATGTCTACACTGGGAAAACTTCTGTGCTGGAGTCAGCCTTATGATACAAAACTTGCAAAATTGCAAAAACCTCTGTGTTCAGCTTGGATGGGGCAGAGTCTCAGGGCTGAGCAGACAGCCTTGGCTTCTCATCAACCCCTGGGTCTTAGTGTTCCTTGGTAATCGCTGCAGCCCTCTCTGTGTGCATTCACTCGTGTGCCTCCAGACCTCTGCCTTTCTGACTCCCCTGACTTTCTGTGCACTCCAGAGACCTATATGAGTCTGGGTCCCCAGGGTCTCACCCGAAACTGGGGTTCAGTACAGTCAGAAGTGGATTTCAGTGCAGTTGGGAGGTTCTGTCTTCCCTCCCACTAGAGAAAGCCAGCGGCACAATCAGCAGTCAACCCTTGGTGTGAGCACTCATGCACCCCCAGACCTCTACCTTTTTCAGCTCCCCTAAGTTTTTGTGCACTCCTCCCTTTTCACAACAGTCCAGACTCCCCCCATATTAGTCTTACCCAGAATTGGGGTTCAGTGCAATCGGGAATTTCCATCTCCCTCCCGTTAGAGCAGTGGTTCTCAACCTGTGGGTCGAGACCCCTTTGGCGGTAGAACGACCCTTTCACAGGGTCGCCTAAGACCATCAGAAAACACCTATTTCCCATGGTCTTAGGAACCAACAGACCACTCCTCGGTGTAGCAAAGTGTAGCAATGTAGTTTACTGTTGTCATATGAAGACTGTTACCCATGCTATATCATGATTCAAGACAAAAATTTCATTTATTTATAATTAGAAATAAATATTTCACAATATATAATTACATA
>PVJN01040247.1:0-19381 GCA_004026805.1 Lasiurus borealis | reverse complement strand
TGCACTTTGGAAGACCCCTCTGGCCTTCAGGGTCTCTGGAGAAGTTGGGGTGCAGTAACAGATGGGGTGCCTTTCTCTTCTCAGACATCCCAGGAGAGCTTCGAGGATGAGCCCAGAGACGAGGAGGAGGGGGAGGAGGACCCAGCACCGCTATCTCAGCAACAGCAGGCCAGCAGCTCAAGGGGCAGCGAGCCCACCCACAAATCTGGCCCCTCCCATGGGCCCCTGGTGAACTCACAGTACCTGCCCTTCTTCCGCACCCGTGGACAGCTTCTGACTAAAGGGTCGTCCCTGCAACCAGAGGTTGGGAGTGACCAAGGAGGAGTTGGGAGCACCAGAGAGGAGTCATCGTGGGAGGACTCCGAACCACCTGGTGGGCTCTTCCCTTACTACCGCTCCAAGGAGGAGAGTTTTCCCAGCCTTTCTTATAGGGCCTCCGAGGACCTGCCCACCAGAAGGGAGGCCCCGGCTGGGGCTGGCTGCTTCCACAAGACAGCCATCAGCGAGAGCTCTGTGAGTAAGACCCCATGAGAAGCCCCAGAAGGGTGTGGGGAGCAGCCCTGGGCCCTTCGCACCTCTATCCCAGGGCCCCAGGCCCCAGTAGGCCAGGCCAGTGCCCCGCCCCCAGGGTCTGCTGGGGTTTGTGGAGCAGCGTGTCCTTGGTTAAGACAGGGGCTGGAGGCAGACTACCTACCTCATTCAGTCCCAGTTTGGCCGCTTAATAGTACAGTGGCCTCAGGGATGTGTTTTAAGCCTTGTGAGTCTCAGTTTCCTTATCAAATGAAGATAAAGTAGTAGCCAGTCACAGAGCCACTGTGCAAATTACATAAAATAATGTGACTATGACACCAGGCTTAGCTTGGTGCTCCCCTACAGAAACATCTGTGAAGTCCTTATGACTTGCTAGGCACCCAAATACTTCATATGTATCACCGCACTTATCCTAATAACGGTCTGATGAGATAATTCTGATTATTATTCCTATTTTATGGATGAGAAAAATGAGTCTAAAAGAAGCTAGGTGATTTGGCCAAGGGCACAGTTGCTACCAAGAACAAACCTGAGACTTGACCCGTGTGCCTTGTCACTAATGGCCACCTCCAGCACCATGAAGTTGGGCACTGTGCCCATGATTGCAAAGATGGAGGGGACAGGATGAGGGGCTCTAATCCCAGACACACCCCTTCTAGCTAGGAGCCCTGGAGGGGTGAATGAGAGACCAAGGAGTATCTCCCAGTGTGGGATGGGCCCTTCCCCTACCTCCATTGTGGGGGTGCATGCACAGGCCAGTCCTGGGTCTGGACTGAACCTGGGAGCCTGGCTAACCACCTTGTCTCCTCTGACCAGGCTGCCTCAGGGCCCTCACCCATCTGCTGCACCATCCTGCTGGTCTCCGCAGGGCACTCCCATGACCACAGCCTGGACACCACTTTCTCAAGCAATGCTGCCTTCAGTGGCCACACCCTGCGTGACTCAGGATTCGTGCCTTACTACAGAACCCCCGAGGAGAAGCTGCACACCAGCTCAGGTGGCCAAGAGGTGCAGCCACACCGTAAGGACCCGAAAACACCAGCAGCAGCAAGAGTCGAGCACCCAGCCCCTGCTGATCAGTGAGGGCCAAGGTGGGCCGGGGGAAGGCTCCCTGAGCTCAGTTGCCCTGGGACCGGAGCCTTCCGGCCTTTACACTCCTGCCGCAGAGCCCACAACCTGCAGAGCTGGCAGGCTCTCCCATCCCTCTCAGCCCACAGAGTTGGGCAGGCAAGGACACCCTGTGCCGCCTCTGGTGTGGCTCCATGCTGATGTTCAGCTCAGCAGGCCTGGGCTTTGCCTTTCTCCTCAAGGAACAGAAGGAAGCAGCTCAGAAGGAAGCAGCTGTGCCTATGATCAGCCACACCCCCCAGATAGGGACCCCCACACCTGGGGGCTGCTCCCACCTGGCTCCCCTAGCTGGAAAACCTGCCCAATGAGTCAGAGAGCAGCAGCCCCTAAACAGGCTTCACAAGGGGACTCTGCCTGGCCCAGCACTCACACCTTCCCATCGTTCTTGCTGAAGCCTACCCAGCCCAGGTGGGGGGAGCAGGGTCCACCGGACAACTAAGAGGTGCAGAGACCAGAGGCAGGTTTTGTAAATAAATCATTTCACTCCAAGGGTTGGAGTTAGCGCACTAATTCGATGCTTTGGAGTAATGCTTACGGCTTCCGTTCATTGAGCATTTGCTATATACCAGGCATCTTACGGACCACCTCCATAATCCTTAGGGGAGACTCTGGTGTCACCTCCAGTCTACAGATGAAGAAACAGGTCTAGAGAGGTTGGTAGTGTGCCTGAGCTCACAACAGAGAGCTGGGACTCGTGCCCAGCTCTGTCTGCTCGCAGGCCTGACTGCCTCAGCTCTCTCAGCGAGTCTTCACATGCAAGGGAAGGGCCAGCTGCTGCCCCCGGGCTGGCCTGGACCCAGCCCACTCTGCTTTTCCTATTGCCCCCTGTCTTCCTCCCCAGGCTCCCTGCCGCTTGGAGCAGCAGGCTGAGGACAGGGGCGGGCAGTCTTCTGAGCTCTGCCTTCTTGGGTTCTGTAGACGGGTTTCCTGGTGTCCCAGCCTGACACCCCCCTTCCCCCAGCTGCAGCAGGCTCACCCCACATGGCAGCAGACAGCCCTGCGGCTGAAGCAGGTGGGACAATGACAATGTGTGTTCATCTGCTCCCGAGCATGTGAACGCTAGGTCCGGTTTGTAAAGGTCATGCACGTGTGTGTCACTCTGTCCTATGGAGCTGGGCCATGTCCCCTTCCTCTGGCCTGCACACCCCACATGGCTAGATTCCTGCTCCTTCACCAGGGGACACCCTCACCCACTCCCCACTCTTCTGGAGGACAGATGTTGAGGAGGAGGGGAGAGAAATCAGTCAGTCACACTTCAGCTACACTGAAGAATTTCTTCTTGGAAAAATCATCTTTCTAATATTTTGGAGGCATGCTTATGATCTCCCTGTGGACAAGTGACTTGGGGTTGGAGTGTGATGGGAGAAATGGAGGTGCTCTGCCGGAAGACACCTGGGCTGTGCTCTGGCAGGGACTCGGGATTGGCCTGGTCTGTCTCCTGTTCCACGGGGATGGAGGTGGGAGCTGGCATCCTTGGGACCTCACTGCCCTCTCAGAAACAGACTCGGGTTGGGGAATGCCTGCGTGTATGTTCAAAACGGGGGCCACTCTCTCCTTGTGTAGTCCAAGCTGGGTCGTGGTGGGGGCCCTCTTCCTATGTGAGTGACATCCAGGGCAGGAGCCTCACAGCCACCTGCCAGCCTCCAGGGGGAGCTGGCGGGACCTCACTTGCTCGTGAGGATGGAGAGACCCTCAAGTTTCTGAGGACTGAGGTTTCTCTTGCAGGAGCAGTTTGCAGGGAGAACCTGGAGCAGAGAGCTGAAGGGGAAGGGCTGGGCCGAATGGAAGAGCAGTTTGTGCTGGTCCATGCAGCTGGCATTGGCCAGGAGCTACTCTGTGCGGAAATGGATACACACACACACTTCAGGTCCCAGGCCATACAATGGGGAGAGCTAACGCCATTGTCTGTCAAGTGGCTGAGCACTTCACATGCCATTGATGAGTTAAGTGGGGCTTCGTTTAGCTACAGCTGACACCCCCACTTCACAGGTGAGACTGTCAAGGCACAGGCTGATTAAAGGACAAACGTAAGAGCACAGAGCTGGAAAACAGCGAAAACACTTAACTCCTCTGAGCCCTGCTCTCAACCATTATGTTTAGATTATGATAAACATTAAATGAACACTTTTTCCCCTATAGCTTCGGGGGTCAGGAATCTGGGAGCATCTTAGCTGGGTGGTTCTGGCTTGAGTCTCATAAAGTTGCCCTCAGGGTGTTGGCCAGGGCGGCAGCATCTGAAGGCTGCCCTGGGCCAGAGGCTCTGCCCCCTCACTCCCATGGCCAGCGGATTGGTGCTGGTTGTTGGAAGGGGACACAGCTCCTCGGTGTGGGCCTCCCCATGGACTGCTTGAGCCCCCTCACAGCATGGGATCGGTTCCCCCAGCGGCTGAGACAGAAGCTGCACCCGAGTCAGATGTTGGTCACCCAATCTGCTGGTCACACAGACTCGCTTCAGTTCACTGTGGAAAGAGGCCTCACAAGGACACGAATGGTGAGAAGCATGGGGCCATCTGGGCATTGGCTACGGTAATGCTCTAATGTAAGATGTATTGCCACATTCTGGTGATTTACCAAGAGAGCTCATCCACCAAGGCAGGCCCTGGAGTAGGGGTGGGGTGGGGCTCGGGGATCAGCATCAGCACTATCCTAGGGAGGCTGTGTCCTGGCCCCCAGCTCTGCGCCTAGTCCCTAGCAGATCCCCAGGCTTTAACCCTCAGAAGAAGGCATGAGGTATCATCAATAAAGGCAGGAAAGGGAGCACTTTGTGTCATATGGAGCCCAAAGTTGGGGGAGGAGTGGGGAATGGAGGGTGGGAAGACAATGAGGTCACCTCAGTCACTGTGGAGACCCCAGTGGAAGGGCCATGGGGGGAGAAGGTGGGACTGCCTTGGGCGGAGTCCCTGTTGGGAGAGGCGTCAGGATGAAGTGAGCAAGGAGGGAGCCCAGCTGTGGTGCCAGGAGCCCTTAGACAGTGGGCCACTTCCTTCTGCCCCACCCCATCCCACCCCGACCCCAGGAGGGCTTGTCCCTCATTCAAGGCTGGTTCTGAGCCTCCCCCCTGGGCACAGTTTTTGTCACTTAGGAAATCTGTCTGTTTTGGAGAAAATCTAGTGCATATGGTTTGGAAATTTTATTCTTTTAAATTTTTTCATTTGTATTTGCATCACAAGTGAGATGTCTTAGAAGTCCTTAAACATCTCCTATTTCTTTAGGGGAAACAGGGTGTTTGCTCTTTGTCATGTTCACGCTGACCCTGGAGCAGAGAGCAGTGGGGTACAAGGGTTCAGAGCTGATGGTTTTGTTGCATCCTATTCTCTTTTCTCAAGGTGCAGGGTCTTAAGTCTGGCCTTTCTTTTAATCGATGGAGAACTGGGGCCAGAAGAAACAGCATCCAAAGACCCACAGCAAATGGGAAGACCTGGAACAGAATGGACTGATGGTTCTAATAACTGACTCAGGTACCCCAAGTCCCAGTCCCATCCCCCACCACCACCCCCAGGGCATTCGGAGACCGTCCTCAGGCCGGTGTGGGAGGGAGAACACAGCCTCCTGATGTCTGGGCCAGTACAGGTGCCACTTCCCCTGAGGTCCCCACAGAACGTGGAGTCTGAGCCCACCTCCGTGTGGTCTAGGAAGGTATGTCCAGGCGAGAGGTAGCTGACCCTGAGATGGCTCTCTGTCCACTCACAGAGCAGCAGGGGGACTGAGGACCGCTGATAACCAGCAGATAGATACCACCAGCACAGAGTCACTTCCTAGCCCTTCTGTGCAGAGCGAGGTCCTCAGCGGGCAGACTCCCAGCCTTCAGCATCCTCTCCCTCAGCAGCGGGCTCTGGGTAAGCGGAGCTCCCCATGCTCCCCTGCTTTTTCACGCCCGGCGTCACTCAGGCTGTCCCTCTGTCCACCTTGCCCCCACCACTTCCTTCCCAGGCTGCCCTCCAGACGGTCCCTCTGTCCCTCTGGCCTTTCTTCTCTCCAGGCCAGGAAGGTGGGAGGTCTCCTGGTCTCCCCAGAGCCCTGCAGTTGGTGTCTGTGAAATCACGTGGAGGAGACCACTCTCCCTGCCTGCATCGCAAGCTTCCTGCATCCCGGCAGGTTAGTGCACAGCAGGCACTTAGCAGGGCCTTCTAGAGTGACCTCAGCAGCTCCCTCCACCCTACCCAACACCCCTCTTCTACAGGAACCCCTCAATTTCAGATCTCTCCAGCCAGGTTTCCTGCTCCCCTGACCCACACGCCTCCACTGGTCCTCAGCACCAGCCCACCTGTGTCCTTCAGGGAGGAGAAAAGGCCGAGCGGCCAGGCTGCCGTGTCCTCAGATGCGCACAGGAGCCAGCTTGGCCCACAGGAGCCGGTCAGAACAGAGGACAGAAGTCATCCCAGAGCACCAGTGACTGGGGGGCATCTGCCCAGGGACCTAAGCATAGGAGAGCAGTTGACATTGTTAATACCATCTCACTGATGGTAGAGAAACGGAGGCAAAGAAGTTAAGACATTTATAGGAGGAGTGAGGGTGGAGCAAGGACTTTTGGGAAAATCACTTATACTCTGAGTCTTGGTCAGGAGACAGCGCCTTGGTTAAGAGCTAAGGTGTGAATCTGTAATCCTCCACGTACTGGTGGTGTGGCTTTGGAGAAATCGCTTAACCTTCCTGAGAGTCATTATTTTCGTCTGTAAAGTGGGAGTTGCCTCACAGAATTCAGTGAGATGGTGCAGGTAAAACACACAGCATTGGGCTGGCTTGGCCTGAAGTGGAAAAGAGCCTGGTTCATTTGCAGCCTTGAGGAATCAGGGCAGGTGAAGAGATTGGGGGTTACCTCTCTATTGGGCTGCTCTCCCTCTAAAATACACACACAGTCAGCTCCCACGAAGCCTCAGGAAGGTTCTCATCAAGCCTCTCCGAGGGCCACTCTGGCAACTCAGCCTCCAGGTCAGCACCTGTTTCATAGCACAAGTGTATACTGGGTCTGACTCTGCCAGCCCAACGCTGGGAAACGGCCAGAAAACTCCCCCTGGGACAGCCAAACTGGTCATTTCTGCCTGAGAGCCCCAAGTGCTGTGCAGCAGCGCCCTCTGCTGGTACAGATGACAACACATCCACAGCTGGTGTCTCCAAGGCCGGGCCCAGAATTTCAGATTTCACGACACTGCCTAGAAGGGAACCCATTTCTACTTTCCAAAAGATGGAGAGGGGTGTGTGTGTGGGGGGGGGGAGGGAGGGGGGAAGGGGAGGGGGTAGTATGCACCTTCCCTAGGTGCCCAGTGAGTCAGCAGAGCCCAGGCAACCCAGGAAGCCCAGCGGCTGCTTTGCCTCCTCTCACTTCAGCATCATTTGCTTCTGTTTCTTTCTTTTAAAAAAATTTCTATTACTATTTTTTAATTTCAGAGAGGAAGGGAGAGGGAGAGAGAGAGAAATATCAGTGATGGGAATCATTGATTGGCTGCCTCCTGCATGCCCCACACTGGGGATCGAGCCCCAAACCCAGGCAGTTCCCTGACTGGGAATCAAGCCATGACCTCCTAGTTCATAGGTTGATGCTCAACCACTGAGCAGCACTGGCCGGGCTCTGTTTGTTTCTTAACTTGGAGTGTCAAATTGAATGGGTGCTGGGCCAAACACAATCTGAATATGCTCTCAATAGGCTTTCTCAAAAAATTGTCCATAAAGGAAGGCATACAGCCCCAAATGAGAAGCTCAAATAGCACCTTGAAAATCACCATGTACTGTCCTTCCCATGGGACTCAGGAAAGGGACCTCAGAGCCCCCATTGTCTGAGGTCAGTGCAGATGCAACAAGGTCTTGACCTTGGCTGACAGGCCTGGAGGGGCTGCTTTGCAAGGCCTGATGGAGGTAGAAGGTGGCCCTGAGGATGGCAAGAGGAGGGAGCCGCAGCCTCCCTCAGGTGATGTGCCTCTCGGGCAGCTTCAAGGCGCACATTAGAAATGGAGCGCAGTGGTTCACTCTGGAAAGGAGCCATCCTCCTCTCAGCTCCAGCTCATTAGCAGGACAAGCAGCAGCTTTCTGGGCTCAGGATTCCATCCCTGGGTTGCCAGGCCACTGACTGACAGCTCAGGACCTTCCCAATTGGTCCCATGCTGACACAGGACTCAGGGAATGACAATCTGTCTGACACCCATTAGGGGGCCCGCCAAAAGAGAAGAGCTGGGAGAACTGGCAGGTGTCCACCTACGGACGCCTTCCAACTGTCAACTGACAAAAGGGCCACTCTTTGGAGACCCTTCTTTTCTGATAACTGTCTCAGCACATACTCCAGCATGGCAGGGCAGGACCTGGGCATCGGTGATGACTCCCTGCCCCATCACCTCCCAGCAGGCCTCTAGCCCTTCTAGGAGCAGCCTCAGTGGTCACATTCTGTCTTTCTTTGGATGGAGGAGACCTGGCTGGCTGCTGCGTGTGACAGCCTGGAAGATGTGTTCATGGATGTGCCAGTGGGAAAAGAGCAGGCCCAGCACAGGCCCCTTCCTCCAGACCATACCCCTCACCATTCTCTACATCTCTGAGTGCCAAGGTGGGTCCCCGCTGGAGACTAGCAGGACCGTGGAGGACATCAAATCATGCTCCTCAGAAGGAGTGCAAGGAGTTCCCATTGGGCCAAAGCACCTTCCTCTGGCTGGGCCGACAGGCTATGTACCCCCAGTGAGCAGGGACCTCCAGCCAAGACCTAGCAGGGAGCAGCCTCTGTCTACAGAGAGAGTTTGAGGGGGAGAGAACCACCCCTCTTCCAGAATGGCCCAGGGTGGACGGTGTAGGCTGAGCCTGGGCCTGGAGGAAGCTGGGCCCCTGGAGAACTTACCTGAAAGTTAGACATAACCCTGAACCTCCATGTAAGAATACTTCCATGCTCTTACATTTCTACCTGGCCAGCGAGCTGTCAGCAGGGGTCTGTGTCCCTGCTGCAGGGAACAAGAGCAATAAGCATGATGCCCAAAGTTGGGATGGGGGAGAGAGCCCTCAGCAGACTGGGATCAGCATCATCAGCACAGGCCTGGAGAAATCTGAGCGCCATTTGAGGAGGGGAAGCTGGATGAGAAAGTGGGGGGAGGTCAAAGGGAATAAGAGCAAGCTCTGGGTTGTCCCTAGAATTGCTCAACTCACAGCTATGGGACTAATAGTCTTGACTGATAGGGTCTCCCCATCTGTTTCACAAGTGAACATGGCAGAGAAGCAGGACCGTAGGAGACACAGGCAGCGGAGGGAAAGCTTTCCCTTGGGATGGTTGAAGGGTTGGCCAAAGAGGGCCTCCAGGTGCAGCCCCGAGTGGGAAAATTAGGAGGGGCAGGTCTCAGCCAACCCGAGAGAGCCGTGTCAGCTTAGAATTGCCCAAACGGAGACACATTTTATTGCACTTCGAGATGTTGTGTTTTTTACACACTAACGGTAGCCCCTTCCATCAGGAAAAGGGTTGACTCACTTTATTGCTGTGGTCTGGAACCAGACCTGCAATATCTCCAGGGTGTGTGTGTAGATATGTACTGTGGAGACTGGATGAGCAAGTCACTACATTCCACAGGGAGTGTCTTCTTCCTCAGGGAAATCTCCTTTGCTCTTGAAGCCTTTTGACTGATGAGATGAAGCCTAAGATGATCAAGGGTAAGCTCCTTCCTTAAAGTCAACTGGTTGTAGATTAAATCACGTCTACAAACTACCTCCCTAGCAACACCTATCTTAGTGTTTGTTTGAATCACCGGGACTGTCACGCAGCCAAGTTGACACAAAAAACTGACCATCAGTGGGGTGATCTTGGTGCTTGCTCACAGCTGCTGTGAGGAGGGAGTGGGGCCGTGCGTGCATAAAGCCCACAGCACAGACTCCGGTTTGAGAATATCCTTGACAAGGCAGTTCCATTGCTTGTCTGGAGCAGGCAGAGAGGCAGGGGTGCGTGTGAGGGGGGGTGGTAGGAAGTGTTTCCAACAAGGTGGCAGAATGGTTTGGAACCTGCTTGGCGGAACCAAGATAGGTGTTGGACCCAGAAAGGTGGAGGGTGGAGGGTGGAGGGTGGGTGGGCCCTGTGGGTTCTGGGACCTGAAAGGCACCGTGTGCTATCTGTCCACCCAATCCCACACGCAGGCAGCTGTCAAAGGAAATTTCCAACCTGGCCTCACCCCTCCTTAGGGCCTGGCCAGGGATGGGCTGAGTTCTCAGGGTTCTGGAAACTCCCACCTGGCCAGCGTGCTCTCAGCCAGGGCTGGGTGCCTTCTGAGGGGCCTTCAGTCTGGGTGTGGGACAGCCAGGTCTTTGGGAAGAAGCTCAGCTGTTCTTACACAGAACTAAGCCTACAACTCAGGTGTGACAACTTTCATCTAATTTGGGCCAGTTTTCTGAAAGATTCAGCTCTATATCACACACACACACATGATGTACACTAAACACACAGGCATTTTCCTCCCTCGGAGCGGGGGCCAGGCAGTGAGTCAGTGGGCACGGTCTAAGTGCGCAGGAACTGTTGGCCATTAATCACAATATTTATTTAGAGCTGGCTTGGAGCCTGCCCCGGGCTGTGTGCTTTCCACACGTTATTTCAGTTTTTCTTGAGTAGATGGGGTTCTGAAACCTGGAGGCTTTGGGAAGATGTGGTGAGTAGCCTCTTAAATGGCATGGGAAACTGCGTGCCCTGTGTTTTGTATAGCGACTCTGCCCCTGGCTTTCAAGCAACTCAAGAAGTCTGGTTTAGTTGGACATTTGGAATTATTTCAGTGCTGTTTTAGCTTCAAAGAGGAGGAGTCTTCCCGACCTTCAGCAAAGCATCCTTTCCTCCCTCTTGCTATGAACTTGGCAAAAAAAAAAAAATGTCCCTGAATGCCTTCCAGCGTCCGACTCGCGATGTGAACAGTTACAGGCGCCGGCAGACACCGTGGCCTCGAGGCGCCAAGGCTCTGCAGTTGGCAGGGGAGAAGGTGGGACTCCGGGACTCTCCTCTCCGGGCCTTGGCATCTCCCCTGGGGTGCGCGGTGCGCGCCTGCCTGCTGCGCCTTTAAGGTCCGCTGGGGGCGTGCTGTGGGCGCCGGCACCGGAGGCCGGGCTGGGCGTCGCCGGCCGCCGGGAGCTCCGCTGTCCTCCAGGCGCCCCTCCCGCGGGCCACGCCCCTCACACATTGAATGGGCACCGACCCGGCGCGGGCGCGCGCATTGCCGCGGCCCCGGCCATGGGCAGCTTCCAGCTGGAAGACTTTGTGGCGGGCTGGATCGGAGGTGAGCCCACCAGTGGATGGGAGGGACCTCCCAGAGGTGTGTGTGCTTTCGGGAGATCCCCGGGTCCGAGAGACAGACAGACAGACAGACAGACAGGCGAGCCGGGCGCCGCGTGGGCCGCGTGTGTGCACCCTGGGCCGCACCGGGGTGCTCTGGTGCCTGCGGGTCCCCCCCGCGCCGCGCGCGCCACCTGCTGCGGGAGAGCCAGCTGCCCGAACTCAGGATCTTGAGTTCCCCCTCGGGCTGCCCGCCTGAACTCCGAGAGCCTCAGCAGAAGAGGTTCACCTGAGCTGCCCAGTTGCCTCCAAGTTGGGATCCGCGGAGCTGGGTCCGGTAATGATTAAGCCGACAGCCAATGGAGCGTCTCAGCGCGCACACACCCTTTGGTGGCCCGGTGCGCACCTGCATTTGGGGACGTGGCTCGCGGGAACTTGTGGGTGAGGGTGGCGCTTGGCCTCTGGCCCTGACCTGAATGGGAAGCCCCACTGAGTGATCAGGCTGGTCCTCGGGAGGGGTGCCCCGGCGGGAGGGAGCCGATAGTAGGAGCCCTCCCCCTCTTCAGCTGCTGTCAACTAAGGTCCCTTGTCCCGATGCTCTCTGCTGGCTTGAGATGGGTTTGCTTGTTCAGGAGATTCATCCATTTCCTTCTCCATTCTTCTCTTCCCAGTAGGTCTATCCCTCCATTTCTCAGATATGTAAGTGCAAATGGAAGTGTGTGTGTAGGGGAGGTTAAAGGGACTTATTGTAAAATATTTTCCTTGTCCCATCTAAGAGGACCATCGGTAAAGGGATGTTGGCAAATGCAGCCCCTCCCCAAAGACAAAATGAAATATTGAGGTGTTGAGGCAGAGACTATGGTGTGTTTGTGCACCACCAAGTATTCTAGGTATGGAGGAGACCAGGTGATTTGTAGGAAATGGGGGTGGGTGGGGGAGGGAGGGAGCACCGGCCAGGTAGCATCCCAGCTCCTTCTGGCACCCCTCCCACCTAGCAGACATCTATTCTGCCCCCCACAGATGGCTACAGGGCACCGGCTTCTCACCGTCCTGAGCAGAGGTGGCTCCTTTCACGGTGGGCATTTCTAAGCTGACACGGCTCTCTCGTGTTGGCTGAGACCTGCCCCTCCTAATTTTCCCACTCGGGGATACACCTGGAGGCCCTCTTTGGCCAACCCTTCAGCCATCCCAAGGGAAAGCTTTCCCTCCGCCACTTCCTTCCTTCCTTCGGAGCCAGACAACGCCAGCAGGGCTGCCAGTGGCTTGGTGTAGAAACCCCCTGGAGGCTAGAGCTGCCAGAGGAGCTCAGAGACTCCGAAGACCCAGAGACCCTCCCCAGAGTACATAGCCAGTAGCGGAGTGTCCTTTATTCTGCAATTGTCCGTATTTTGTTGATGTTAACTTTTTTTTTTTTTTTTGCTTCCATGAAATGATGAGTGTAGTCACAGTAAATACTTAGTAGGTACCAGATGCTAAGTGCTCTGTGTATATTTTAAAACAAACTTCAAGGTTATTTTACATGTTATAAAGTTCACCCATTGCAAGTGTACAAGTCAGTGATTTTTAATAACTTCACCAAGTTGGGAACCCATTACCATAAATTAGTTTGGGAACATTTTCATCCCGTGTGAGATCCTTATGCCCATTTACAGTTAAGCCCCATCCCCTCCTTTACCCTTTGGGCAACCACAAATCTACTTTCTGGCTCTATAAATTAGTCTTTTCCGGACACGTTAGACACATGGAACCAAAAATATGTGGTCTCTTGTGTCTGTTTATGTATATTTCTTTATAATTTCAATTCCAACTAGAGGCCCGATGCACAAAAATCTGTGCAAGAGGAGGCCTTCCTTCCCCTGGCTGCTGGCACCGGCTTCCCTCTGGCACCCGGGACCTGGCTGGCTTTCCCTCAGGCCACCCGCAGGCACCCATGACCCGGGATGGCTTCACTCCCGCCCCGGCTTTATCAGGAAAGATGTCTGGAATGACAACGGAAGATATCTGGTCTAATTAGCATATTGCCCTTTTATTATTATAGATGAGGTCGCTACGGTTATTACCTCCCCATTTTGCAGGTGAGGACACCCAGTGATTGGCCCAAGGCTGTCCAGTGGTGTGAGCGCTGGGATAACCCAGGCAGTCTGGCGCCAGGGCCATTTTAAGCCCTGTGCCTGTCCGTGCTGTTCTCTTTCTTAATGACCTGGCATGATAAAATCTCACCATTATATCCTTCACATTTTTTTAAAAAAATACATTTTATTGGTATTTTACAGAGAGGAAGGGAAAGGGACAGGGAGCTAGAAACATCGATGGGAGAGAGAGACATCAATCAGCCGCCTCCTGCACATCCCCTACTGGAGATGTGCCCACAACTAAGGTACATGCCCTTGACCGGAATCGAACCCGGGACCCCTCAGTCCGCAGGCCGACGCTCTATCCACTGAGCCAAACCGGTTTTGGCGTTATCCTTCACATTTTGTTTGGGATTTTACTGGTTTGTGAAGTCCCAAGGCCTGATAGTCTGACTTCTTACATTGCATCCCTGCTTTCAGATGGGCAGGCTAAATGAACAGGGAGATGCTGGCCCAAGGCTGGATCTGGGGCGTGGTCCCGAGTGATGCCTATACAGTAGTGACGGATGCCCTCCCAGGGATAGAGAGCAGCAGGAGCCTGAGGACCAGACTCCGTTCTTCCCTGCTGGGAAGGATTCATGTGGAGTGACTATTCCAGCTCCCAGCTGCCCATCATTTTTCTGCTTCTGTCCAGTTCTGTGGGAAGCAGAGGCTGAGAGGGGTCAGGAGGTTCTAGACCAAGAGCTGGTTTCTTTCCCCGTAAATATCCTACATTTCAATACTCCTTTCCCTACCTTATCTGGTGAGCAGAGGCACTTGCTAAGAGAGAACTTTCTTCCTCACTGTGCTGGAGAATTTGTCTTAGAAAAATGGCTCCTGTTTCAATCTCATCGTTACTGACTTCTCCAGTAAGGGCTTCTTAATCTACATGACCTCAGGGTAACCTTCCCTCCAAAATGGTTCCTGACTTGTGAATGTGTGTAGGTAGGCATTTTCCGGTGAAAAGACCCAGAGTATCCATCACCTTTTCAAAGAGGCCTTCTCTAAAAATAAAAAAAATAAAAATCAAGAGCAGCAGCGTCTTTTTGAATGTCCTGGAAGTGCTAGGCTCTCCGCTGGTACTTACATTCATAACCTCGTTTGGCTTTTACAGTGGGACTGTGAAGTAGGTGCTAATATTATTCCCACCTACACAGCTTAAGTTAGGTAACCTGCCAGTAACGGAAAAGTCTCTGGGTTTTCTCTTCACCTCCTCCCCCTTTGATGAGATGAATTTACATAACATAAAATTAGCCATTTTAGAGTGTGCGATTCAGGGGCATCTAGTACATTCACAGCGCCTGGTAACCATCCCCTCTGTCTAGTTCCAGAGCATTTTCCTCATGCCCAAAGAAGTCTCTGGACCCATGCTGTCACTCCCAGTTCCCCTCCCTCAAACCCTGGCAATTGCCGACCTGCTTTCTGTCTCTATGGACTTACCAATTCTGGATAATTCATATAAATGGAATTAGTCTGGCCTCTTTCATTTCCATAATGTTTTCAACATTCGTCCACACTGTGACCTGTATCAGCTCTTCATTCCTAGTTCTATCTGACAACATTCCATTGTATGGATAGACCACATTTTGTTTATCCATTCATTTCCGTGATGGGCAGTTGGGCTGTTTCCACCTGCTGGCCGTTGTGGACAGTGCTGCTATGAGCGTGTCTGCACGTGTACTTGTTTGAGTGCCAGTTTTCATTTCGTTCGGATAGTTACCTAGGAATGGAATTGCTGGGTCATCTGGTAATTCAATACTTAACTTTTTGAGGAACTGCCAAAATATAAAATGGTGCCACAGTGGCTGCACCATTTTATATTTCTTTTTTATTTTTACATAAGCTTTATTTCTTAAATATATTTTTTATTGATTTCAGAGAGGAAGGGAGAGGATGAGAGAGATAGATACATCAATAATGAGGGAGAATCACCTATTGATCAGCTGCCTCCTGCATGTTCCCACTGGGTTTATAGATCAACGCTAGACCACTGAACCATGCAGGCCAGGCATGTCCCATTTCACATTTCCACCAGCAATGTATGAGGATTCTATTTTCTTCATATACTCAATGACACTTGTTTTCCTCCTCTTTGGTTTAAATGGTAGCTATCCTAGTGGGTGTGGAGGGGGAATCTCGCCATGGTTCTGATTTGCATTTCCCTAATGACTAATGATGTGGAGCATCTTTTCTTGTACTTGTTGGCCATCTGCATCTCTTCTTTGGAGAAATGTTTCTTCAGTCCTTTGCCCACTTAAGGTGTAAGAATTCTTTATATATTCTGGACACTAGGTCCTTATGAAACATATGATTTGTAAATATTTCCCCACATTCTGTAGGTTGCTGTCATTTTCTTAATAGGATCCTTTGATGCACAAAAGTTTAAAGTTTTTATGATGTCCAATTTTTTTTTTCATTTGTTACTTGTGCCTTTGGTGTCATGTCTAAGAATCTACTGTAAATCTAAGGTCATGAAGATTTTTTTTCCTGTGTTTTAGTATGTGGCTTTTATAGTTTCAAGGTTTCCATTTAGGTCTGTGTTTTATTTTGAGTGAATTTTTTACACGGTAGAGTGTTATAGTGTGTCTAACTTCATTCTTTTGCATGTAAATACCCAGTTATCCCAGCACCTTCACTGCCCTTTGTGGGGGTGGGGAGGGGCGGGTGAGGGAGAGTGCTCTTGTTTCTTAGGGCAGAACTGGGTTTTACTCCACTTTTTCTCTGCCTTCCTCCAGGCCTTGGCCAGTGCCTAGCACATGGTGAGGCCTCGCTGGTGAGTGGGCATTGGTAGAATAAGTGAGTGTAAGTGCCTGAGCCCTCTGTCCTATCCCAAGAGGCAGCAAGCGCAAGTGCAGGGCTGAGTGACCAGGTATTCTTCTTCAACCCACAGGTGCCGCCAGTGTCATTGTCGGCTACCCTCTGGACACAGTCAAGGTACGATGGTCCTGTTCATCATTACATCTTGGAAAGGGCCTGGAGTGAGTCTGCCTGCCGTGTCTGATCCCGTCTCCAGCCCCCGGCAGGTTCTCTGTGCCAGTTCATGGGGGTGTGGTGCCAGGAGGCCTGGTTGGGAATGGCTCTACCCTAGGTGCTTGGCAGTGATTTTGTTTTGATGAGTGTCTCGTTTCTGCCTTCAGGTTCTCATGAACTGTGGGGGTGGGGGTAGGCACTGGCAAGTATCCTATAAGCCCCTGGGAACTAAGGAACCAGGAAAGACTTCAAGTGTGACTTAGCCTCTGAGCCCCAAATGTAAGGCTGGGTTCTAGGTGATTAGAAATAGCACTGACCGGCATGGCCAGTTGGCTGACACATCAGGTTTCTGAAAGCAGCTGAGGGTCTGAAGCCAGGACAGGAGGTCGGCACTCAGCCCTCACAGGCCTTGGGTGTCAGGGTAGGACTCTGGACCTGAGCTGGGAAGGGGAAGCCACTCTAAGCTGAGGGAGCTCATGTGATGTGAGGACTCTGGAGCCAGCAGGGCCATCTGGCATGGGATCACTCAGCCCCTAGTCCCACAGATGTAGAAGCTGGCTCAGAAAGGGAAGGGGTGGCCTCAGGTCACACAGCAACGAGTGAGATACTACAAAGAAGCACTTGTTAATTTTTTTTTTATTATTATTTGTTTCAGAGAGGGAGAGGGAGAGAGAGATAGAAACATCAATGATGAGAGAGGATCATTGATCAGCTGCCTCCTGCAAGCTGCACACTGGGGATAGAGCCCGCAACCCAGGCATGTGCCCTGACCGCAACTCAAACCATGACCTCCTGGTTCATAGGTTGATGCTCAACCACTAGCAATGCCGGCCATGCAGGAGCATTTTTTAATATATATATAAACAAAAGCCAAGTTTATTTATTCATTTCTTGCATTTAAAGTACTCCTCAATGACATCCTTTGTCTGAGGCTCTTTGCCATAGTCCTTAACCACCACACAACTGCAGCCAGCCACTTTAAGGGGTTTCCCTCTCTGTGGACTTTACAGAGGTCACTATTCCCCTAGTTTCTTGTCCTCAACCTTAATTAGGGTGATTTGGTGTCAGCACAAAGAGCCTCCCCCAAGTTGACCTTACGGGCTCATCACACCTGGAGGCAAGTACACAAAGGCGGGCGTGGTGCTTGCCTAAGGCTTTGGCAGCCTCCAGAATTCTGCGCTCCGCCATGGCCATCCTGGCAGAGGGCGGTCTTCAGCACCTCTTGCAGAGCAGTCTTAACATCCGTTACCCCTCCAGCAGCCGTGCCTGCCTCAACCATGCCGGTGGGTTGTGGGTAGAGCGGAATCTTGAACACACCCAAGCCTCCGCCTCTGTGTACACCGCAGCAGCAGGACAAAAGGAGGAACATTTTTTGACTCCACTCCCACTCCTGCCACCTGTCCCCAGGGGTGAGCAGGACTCAGAACCATGCTCTGGGTGCTCACAGTGACATCCAGATCCAAATGCAAAGCTCTGCTCAGGTCACACACAGAGAGGAGCCTCGCAGGCCCTTCTCACAGGGCAGCCACCCCCTCCTAGGTCAGAGCCCAAGCCTGCTCCCCTTTTGATGGGAGGTTAGTCTACTTGTCTTAAATCGTGGAAGCTACTTCTTGGCTCCTCGTGTTCCTCATACGGGCTCTGCCTTTGGCTCGCACATCAACCACTTTGTGTGGGCGCTGTGGGGATGGCAAGGCATTGCTGTTGGACCAGGCCAGTGCAGGTCCTGCACTGCGGGCCTTCCAGCCACACTCCTAATGCAGGTGCGCTCTGCATCTCCTGGGAGAGTGTCCTTGTGGGAGCCTCTGTCCCCCCTTGCATAGGCATGTCTGGCCACATGTCACCTGAAAAGGCTGGAGCTCACCTCCTCTCTTCACTCTGTTCCCTGAGCATCTGGAGGGGACCCTTTCTGATTCATAAAAGCCAGTCTCTGCTCAGCCTGAGAACCTCCCCGCTGGGTGCCGCCTGGTGATACCAGCTTCTGGCCAGCCTCTGGGTCCAGCGCAGGGGGCGTGTCCCAGGGCCATTTCTCCCCAGAACATCCTCCTCCTCCTTTCCTCTGGCTGACATTTTCTCTAGATTCCCTTCCACTGACAAAGGTCTGGGTAGAGCTTCAGAGTCAGAATAGCCTGAGTGCAGTCCAGCGTCCCCACCTACTCTCCTGGGACCAGGGCAGAGCACTTAACCTCCCTGAGCCTTGGTGTCCTCGTCTGTGAAATGGGCAGAAAACACTGAGAGTAGAGCAATGAGTGGGCCATACGCTGGCATGTGTCTAAAGCCCCAGGCTGGCCCAAGGGCGAGCCAAGCCAGGAGACGTACCTGGGAGCTGAGTTAATCAATTTCCTTGCCCCGCCTGCAGCTTCCTTGTCACTGCTGTTTGAGGACAGGTCAGGATTCTCACTTGGCTCCTGGCACAGCAGATACACTTAGGGTTTTTGCTGATGCAGTGTGTACCAGGACAAGGGAACCTGCAACCGAGGTACATGTCCTTGGCCAGGAATCAAACCTAAGACCTTTCAATCTGAGGGCTGATGTTCTAACTACTGTACTGAGCAAAACCAGCCAGGGCAGGAAGTATTGTAATGGGGAGTTATAGACCACACTTCTTAAATGAAGTAGAACCCTCTGAGCACTTTCATGGGCTTATTCGGACCCTCTGTGTTCTCATGAAGCCCCTGGTCACCACACCTTCCACATCAGAGAGTGCAGAGGGGCCAGGAGCGAGGGCCCACTTGGCTCCAGGACAAGAGGGCAGTAGGAGGTAGCCCTGCCCCAGAGGGGCGTGCAAACAAACCTCAGTGAGCAGGCAAACAGACGACACCATGGCAACGTTGAAGCTCTGAGTGAAAAGATGAGCAGGTGCTGGAGGAAGAGCCTTTGGGGGGAAGAACAGAGGTGGGACATTCTGGAGGCAGAAAGAACCGATGCTCCAGGCAATGTGCTGAGCATGGTGGGGCGGAGGCAGGGGATGGAGGCAGGGGATGGAGGAAATGGCAGGGTGGGGTGCGAGGCGGGTTTGGGTGCTCCCCCAGGCTTCCTGGGTGCTGGCTAAACATACAGGATCTATTCTAAGTTGATATGAGGCCCCTGGACAGCCATAAGCAGCAGTGACACAATTCATCAGACCATCAGAGGTCAGTCTGATTGTGTCAGGACTGGGGGGGCCGGGGGGGGGAGCAGGGGCCATAGCAGGACCAGGCATCACCCAGTGAGAGATGAAGGGCCCTGGAGGTGAGAAGAGCTGGTCACTTCCCAGGTGTATGAGGAGAGTAGAATGACAGACAGAGCTACAACACCAGTTAGCTTTTTGTACCCGAGGCAGGGGTCAGATGTCCCCCAACCAGCATCGTGTTTGCTCAACAAACTGACCTTTGTTCTTCTCCTGGACCGGGAGAAGGTCTGCATGGGACACCCAGAGGAGGACAGGGCCAGCCTGTCC
>PVJN01040246.1:0-19377 GCA_004026805.1 Lasiurus borealis | reverse complement strand
GCCACGGGGGCCCGCCCACCTGCTGGTGACCAGGCTGTTGCTGGCACTCTCCAGGTCGCCCAGCCCCGCGCGCTCACGCAGCAGGCGGCTCTTGCTGGAGTCGAGGGGCAGCAGCAGGTAGCTCATCCGGTTGGCGTAGTGGATGGCCTGGCTGAACACCGTACTCTCCTCCTTTTGCACCAGCTCCTGCTGTTTCTCGCGGCTCAGCATGGGCCACAGACGCCGCTGCTCGGATGCCACGTCCAGGGCCGAGCGCTCCTCCTCTGCAGGCTCCTCCCAGCCCTGCCACAGCCGAGGGTGAGCCCGGACGGGCCAGTCCCCCTCCACCACCACCTCCCAGGCCCAGGGGTCCCCGCGCACCTGGGAGGGGTCTCGGTCCTCGGCAGGTTCCAAGTAGAGGGCCCGGATGTGGGTCTGCACGTCCCCATAGAACATGGCCTCCCAGAACTGGGGCGTACTCCACACCACGTGCTCCTGCACGCAGCTGTACGCAAACTGCGTCACCCCCGGGCTCAGCTTCTACAGGGGCCAGGTGGGTGTCAGCAGGGGCAGCGGGAAGGGGCGGGGCACACGGGCCACCAGCACTCACCCGGCAGAAGGCAGTGACCAGGGGCAGCAGAGCGGCAGCAATGCCATGCTCGTCCAGGGAGGTGCAGTCCTGCGGCAGCGCCAGAGCCGTCAGACCTTCCCCACGCCTCCCTCCCAGGGCACCCACCACTCTGGTCCTGAGCCTTCCCGGGGCTGTTCAAAGGTTGAGGGAAGGACCAGCCAGCACCCACCCACAGACCAGGGCCTCCCCCATCCGCTGGCAGTGCCAGGCACCCTGCGGGCCCCGTGCCTGCCGCCTCACCTGCAGGCAGCAGTTCATCATGCGGACGACAAAGTCGAACTGCTGGTGGTCCAGGACGGCGCGGTTCTGCTGCACGTGCAGGTGCAGCTCCTGGGCCAGGCAGCGGCGGGCCGCGCGCCCCTTCAGGGCCCTCAGCACGGCCGGGAGCAGCTGGGGATGGAGCAGAGGCGGAGGGCCTGTGACTACACAGGGACCATCAACTGTGCCCTGGAGGGCGGGCCCCAGCTGTAAACACAGGACCCTCAGAAGGTGTCCAGGCTCCACACACAAAAGCGCGTGTAGGCGGAGACAGGAGGATGCAGGCCGCACGCTCACCAGCCCGTGCGCAGACAGGCCCCGAGCACAGCACGGCACGGCGCTCAGCGAGCTCGCCCGGCCTCCGCATCCAAGCACAAGCCTGCTGCTCACTGGGAAACTGGGAACTGCCGCCCCCGGGGCCCAGGCGGCTGTGGCAGGAGGAACCCAGACAGCTGTCCCGAGACCCCAGCTGTCGTGAGCACCACCACAGCAGTGAGTGGGTCCCCTTTTCTACCAGTTTTTTAAAAGAACACACATGGGTCAACACATTCCGTGAAGGATGAAGAAACCTTTGGGAGGTGGGGGCGCAGGGAAGGGTAAAGGGACCAAGTAATGGTAACAGAAGATGATTGAATTTGGGTTATACAGGTCACGTGTCACAGTGCCCATCTGAAGCACACGTGAGCCATTAACCGTCCCTCCAGTGAATTTAATAGAGAGAAAGCTGAAGGAAATGGCTCTCGCTGAACCCACTGAGCCCTGGCACCCATGCCCTCCCTGCCAGCCCAGCGTCTGCAACCGACGAAAGGTGAACAGACCCAGCGGGGCCCAGCGCTCCCACACCCAGCGCCCTCACCTTCTTGGCCTCGAGCATCTTCCCCTCGAACACGTAGGAGATGCAGTTTCGAACCACCTCCAGGCGGCGAGCGCTGTTGCCATGGAGCCCGCTGCTCCGCTCCAAGATGGCGGCTGGGGAGCAGAGAACGCACTCACCTCTGACCAAACACCCACCGGGGCCACACTCGGGGCCTCCTTCCCATTACGCACTCATAGGGGGCCCCGAGGGCACGGTGGTCCTCCTCTCGGCCTTCACCGCGGGGGGTGCTCCCTGCATCTTGGCCGTGGCCTGGTCCACGATCCACTGCACCATGCCCTCGTCCAGCCGGGGGAAGGGCCGGGGCGCCCGCCGCAGGTGGCTGGCCTCCCCGGGCCTCTGCACCTTGTGCATAGCCACGGCGGGGTACGGGTTCTCCTGGGGGGGGGCACGGGAAGTGTGGGCGGGCAGACCGGTGCCCAGAGCTCCCAGGGCTGGGGCCGCACAGTGGCCTCCTGAGCCGCCCACCCGGGCCGCCCACCTACGTTTTTGTAGAGCTGCTCCGCCAGCTCCTTGACGTGACGCAGGACCCGCTGGGGGTGGCTCTCATCCGCCCGCATCCGTGCCACCTCGTGGGCCACCAGCTGTGGAGAGGCAGCGTCAGGCCCTGACCGGGGGGAGGGGGCCGCGGGGGGGTTCCTCCCAGATGGGGCAGCGCACACCTCATCAAACAGGTCCGTGGGACGGTAGGGCACCCCACGCTCCGACACGAAGCCTGCGAAGGCCATGCCCTCCAGCACCTTCATCAGGAAGTCGTCCTCCACCAGCCCACGCTGGCCCAGGAAGGCTGCCTGGGGGGCACGAGGAGGTCAGCTCACGGGCACGCACTGCCGCCCGCCGCCGTGCCGCCCCGATGCCCACCTTGTGGAAGCGGATGACAGGCTCCGGGTGGATGCGGACCATGTGCAGGCACCAGCGGTAGCCCTGCAGCAGCTGAGCAAAGAGCCGCAGAAAAACAGCCCGCAGCTCCTTGTCCTGGTCACGGTGAGTGCAGTGAGTGCCCAGCCCCTGCACAGGCAGCCCTCACTCTCCACCCACCCCAGACGCCACCTCCTCGAACCCCAACCCTGTGCAGGCCCTGCCCAGGCCTCCCCAGGTGCCTGAGACCTTCTCTCCCTCCAGAGCGCAGGGATGCCTGCCCAGGGCCCGCGGAGCTCAGCGCCCCCACCTCCCCGTGACCTGTGACCTGTGACCTGCCGCAGGGCGGGCGCACTGTGCTGGCCTAGGGAGAGGGCACAGAGGGCATGACCCCCACCTGCATCTTCAGGGAGGAAGAGGACGTTGTGGGGGGTGGGAAGGCGAGATCTGCCAACTCCAGCTCCGGGTCCAGGACCTACGCAGCGGAGAGGAGCGCGGTCAGGCCTGAGACCCCGCCCTCTGCCTTTCGCCCTCTGCCCTCCGCCCTCCGCCCTCCCCCCTCCCCGGCCTGCCCACGGCCTCACCATGCTCAGCACGCTGTGGGTCTGGCTCTGCAGGGGCTCCGGCAGCGGTGGAATGTGTACACACTCGGGGACAGTCACCGTCCCTCCATCCAGGTCAGCCACAATCACATCCAGCTGCGGACCAAAGGAGGGCGTGGTCAGGGACCCGCAGTCCGGCCAGCAGGGCCTGGAGCACGGGCAGACACAGCGCGGCCCTCACCAGCTCCTGGGTCTCTGCCTGGAAGGCTGCGTTGACGCCGATGATGAAGGGCGTGGGCGTGCTGAGGACCTCCAGGAGCTGCGCCGGCAGGATGGGCACGTAGGTGAAGCTGCAAAGGCCAGGCTCAGTGAGGTGGGTGCCACGGAGGAGGGGGCCGGGCGGAGGGGCCGGGCGGCAGCAGGGGCCTGGGACCGGCACCTGTATCGGAGCGGGAACAGCAGGGCCAGGAGTCCCCGGCAGGCGTCCGAGAGGCGCTGGTAGCTCCGGGACAGGAAGAGCACCTTGTGCTCGGTGAGGGCAGCACAGAACAAAGACAGCACGTTGGTGATGCCTGAAGGGAGAGGACAGTCTGCAGGCCCCGCCCCACCCACGCACAGTGACAGCCTCCACCTCTGACCCGGCTGGGAGGGGAGGGAGGCCTGGCGGACGGCGGCAGGCTCACCTAGCTGGCGGAAGAGCAGGGCCACGCTGCAGCGGCTGATGGGCAGCGAGTCCGTGAGTGGGGTCTGGATGACCTGCCGGTCACCCGCCCCCAGAGAGATGGTTCTCTGTGGGGAGAGAGAGACCGGTGCTCAGGGACCCCACCCAGAGCCGAGTCAGCCCAGACTCCGTGGCCTCAGCAGGTGTGGGGGGCTGACAGGGCCCAAGGCGGGACTGGCCGGGGGAAAGGTCACGCCAGCCTCTGCCGGCCCGAGCAGTGCTGCCGAGAGCTCGGGCCTCTGACCTGGGACAGGGAGGGCCTGGGTGGGCAGAAGAAACAAAGAGTCCGTACCACTCCGTCCTCAACAGAGTCCAGCTGCACAGGACAGACGGGCAGAGAGACACAGTTAGACACACGCGCACAGGGCGGCTCGGACAGAGGCTGAGCATCCAGAGACAGCACCCCCAGGAGCGAGGACAGAAACACCGACAGGTGCCAGGCAGAGAGCCAAGCGAGACAGACACACAGGCGAGCAGGCAGGCCAAGGGAGGACGGCAGCTGGCAGGGCACCAAGACACACGCGTGTCCCAGGCCTGGGCCGTGCTCCGCCCAGGCTGGACTGTGGAGTGCCTACAGGCCACCCCCCAGCCAGGGGCGCAAGGAGGGCCCAGCAGCTGCCTCAGACCCACCTGAGAGCCCCCAGCCAGGGGGATGATGCAGGTGAGCAGGTTCCCGACCACGGTCTCCAGGCCCACGTTCAGGCCCTCCACGTGGATGGTGTAGATGAGGCCCAGGCTGTTCTGTAAGAGCACAGGGAGCATGGCAGCAGCTGGCGGAGACCCCCGCCCTGCCTCGTGCCTGGCTGCCCGCCTCACCCTGAACACCTCCACGTGGTCCAACCGAGACACCAACACCAGAGTCTTCGGAGCGAACAGCTGGCCAGGCGGGCCGGGCGTGCCAGGTGACAGTCGCCCTGAGCCTCTCTCGTCGGCTTCCTCTTCCCTCCCCACAGTGTCCTCCGAGCACACGGCTTCCTGTGGACAGAAGCCTGTTCGCCCGGCTCCCAGGCAGGTCCCATGAACCCAGAGGGAGGCAGGGGTGACTCTTCCGGAAACTCCAGGCTCCATGGGGTTAGGTGCCAGGGCAGCGGCAGACAGGGAGACACACCCAGGGGCAGGGGCAGGGGCGGGGGGCAGCCCCAAGCTGACCTGCGTGGGCTCTGCTGGCTCCCAGAAGGTCAAGCAGGCACAGTAGTGCCGCTCGGAGTTGATGTCAGTGAGGACAGCAACGAAGAAGGTCGGTGGGTTCCTCTCAGAACACAGCTGCCACCCGCTGGGCTGGCAAAACTGTGGGAGGGTGGGGTCAGGGGTCAGCTCCCTTTGCACCCTGCCACGGAGCATGCACACAGCCAGGGTCTGGCTGCCAGGCTCCAGAGCACAGCTACACCTCCCTGGGCCACCCAGGGGCACCTCACCTCCTGGCCTCGCCCGCCCCCCCACGAAAGGGAGTAACAGCCTAGGTGGGGCAAAGACCCTGTGGTGCAGGACATGGTCCCCACGGTGAGGAGGGAGGAATGTGGGAACCCAGCACCCTGCCAGCCAGGCCAGTGTCCCTGCCCCCGCCCTCCGATGCAGCTCAGACATCTCCTGCCCCGAATGGGCCTGGCCCCCAGCCCCCAGCAGCCAGGCCCCCAGCCCCCAGCAGCCGGCACCACTCACCAGCTCGATGCCCTGGGGGAAGGGGTTGTCCTCCCAGTCCTTCTCCGGGAAGCGCTGCAGGATCTGGCCCTGGCCTTCCCCACTCCCTGAGGACGGGAGCAGGTGGTCAGAGCACCTGCCACCTCCAGCACCCCGCCCCCACCAGGCAGGAGCCTCGCAGCCCTGGGTGGAAACGTCCCCGCCCGTCCTCATCTGGCACAGGCTAGCCTCAGCTCCCACACCTATAATTTCCCTAAAAATAATCCTGAGAGAGGCCACTAGGCAGCCACAGACCCCCAGCCACCAGAGGGCAGAGAGCAGCCCTGCTGTGGGCCCGGGGCCTCCGTCTCACTCCCACTCCCAGGCCTGGCCCAGGGTCACCACCCCGCAGAACCCACCTGCAGCCTGCCCGCCGCTGACTCACAGCACACCCTCCAGCCAGGGGGCAATCCTTCCAGACTGTCCCCAGCCACCCCCAGCCTCGGCACTAGGCCCTCACGATGCCCCTGGCCTGACAGGGAGGCACCAGGACAGTGGGCGCCCGGCAGCCCAGCGCCCAGTCCTACTCCCTGGCTCTGCCTCACCTGTCAGCCCACACATTGCCTGTGGCAGGGAAAGACCACTGTGCCTGCTGCTCAGAGACAGGGCACCCCTGGAGGAGTGCGTGCCAGCGAGCTCTGGGGAGTGCGAGGGTGGCCCAAGAGGCCACTGTGCACACGGCCACCCCAGGGCCAGGGAGGAGGCCCCTGCCTCCAGCCTAACTCACGGGGTGCTCCCCAGAGACCCAGCCACGCCTTGGAACCCAGGGCCCACAGCCCCTCTCATCTACTTCCCCCACTCCCACGCCGAGCCCGGGCCCTGCCCCAGGTTAAGGTCACACGGGCGGCTCTTATGCATCCCAGAGCCAAACCAGAGGCAGGCCCGGGCCCTGTGGGGACCCTCGCCGCTCGGGACTCTGGGAGGAAGGACAGTCTCTGTTCTTCCTCCAGCTCCACCCCCAGGGCAGCAGAGTGAACCCTCCCCTCCCACCCACGACCAGCAGACCCTCCCTGCTTGGCGCGGCTTCACCACTGCCCAGGGCAGCAGGGAGCAGGGTCCTGAGGTCAGAAAGCGCCTGCTCAGGAGACCACCTCCCGTCCCGAGGCAGCACCGAGGCCGGCAGCAGGGGGTTCCGGCTGGCTGGAGGTGGCGCTGGAGGTGGCAGTGAGGGGCCTGACACAAAACCTCAGCTTCCTGCCCCGCCCCCTCCACCTCCAGCTTGACACTCACTGGGAGATGAGGTGGCAGACAAGCCGAGGTGGGGGAGAGGGACAGGTGTCTGCTGGTGCCACACACACCTACGCACATACCCCAGCCCACCACACCAAGCTCTGGGTCCCTCAGCCCCCCCAGGGCCACCCTGGCCCGGCCCGGGCTGGTGTGCCTTAAGGAATGGCTCCTTCCCCCAAACTCCCCTGGAGAGCCGACTGGTGTGGGCGCCAAACCACATCTGGGCCAGGTCTGGCTGACACCCAGGGCTCACCCAGCTCTTGCCACGAGGCAGAGGTGGAGGAGGAAGGGGGTGTGTACAGCTCTGCCCACAGCCTCCCGCCCGGCCAGGCAGGCAGCTCCCTCAGCAGCCTCCTCCCCCAGGACGTGGCCGAAGAGCTGGCATCGTCCCCCGTCCCGCCCCCCATTCATCTCATCGTACGAAACGCCGCTTTTACTTGCAGGGCTCCACCCTCCGAAACACCAACTGGAGACCCGCCTGAGTGTCCCAACTACCCAAGGGCAGGTGGCTAGGCAGGGCCAGGGGTGCTCACGTCACCAGCACCTTCTCTGAACCAGATGACCCCAAACTAGACCTTCAGGACTCAGACCAAACAGCACCCCTTCCTTCAGGCAGACACCTGCTGCCCGAGCCTGGGGCCTGCAGGACCTCCCTCCCTCCCTCCACCACACCCGGTTCCTGCACACCTGCTGGCTGGCGGGCCAAATGGGAGCTCCGTGCGCACCTGAGCCTGGCAGACCACAGCCTAACGAAGGCTGGCGGAGTGCACGCCACTGGCTACCCCACCCTCCGCCCACGGCAGCCCGCTCACACCCCACAAGCAAACAGGTTCCTCAGTCAGGGTGCAGGCAGCTTCCGGGCCCGTGTTCCAGGCATGCAGGCCTCCCCGGAAGGGCAGCGGTGGAGAGGCCTGGCTCTCCTGACCCTCGGAGACCCCAGCCCACACCTCGGTCTGTGCGGCAGGGCCAGGCTGCAGCTGGGCCGTGGGCCACACCCTGAGGCAGGGGTGGGTCCTGCCACGTCTCCCAGGCCCCCATCCGAGGGAGCCTGTGGCCATGGAGGTGATGTGCTGCTGCTGCCCCTACCCCAGGGACCAGCACGCCCTGCGTCACGTGGGGGGGTGGAGGAGGGGGAGGGCGGGGGCTGGGAGGAAAGGCACTCGGTCCCCTGAGACAGACAGGGACCAGCGCTTCCTCCCACAGCCACATCCCGCAGCCAGGCAGCCAGTCCCGTGTGGGCTGAGGCTGGCGAGGGGCGGAGAACACAGGGCATGCGTTCTGTCATCTGCCGGCAGCGCCCGTGCCAGTGCCAGGCTCGGTGCCTGGAGGCCGCCGGGTGAGCTGCACTGTGGGCAGAGGCCGGGGAGGCGCACACGCCCTGGACCAGCCCAGCCACAGGAAGAGCAAAGGCAGGCAGCACCTCCTGCTGCTCCTCCTCCCGCCCCTCCCCCTCCCCCGCCACTGGGGACGCAGGACGCAGGGGGCTGCAGCCTCACAGGGGCTGGGCGCTCTGGGGCCCCATGACCACGGCTCGCAGCCTCCTCAGTCAGGCCAGACCCAAGGTCTAGGACCCTTCGACTCCCAGGGGGGGGCTGGGAGCCAACCGAGGCCACCCAAACAGCCCCAACCTGCTCCCGAGGGAAGGCAGGGCAGGGCATGGGTGGGGAGTGATGGGCACAGGAATGTGGCGGCTCAGCTCAGTCGGGACCGAGGCCAGGCCATGGCATGGAAGGGGGTCTTCTCCGAGGCCGGGGCAGGAGGGGCCAGGAGGGTCTAGCCCTAAGTCCCTCAGACACTTGGGTCAACCACTTGGTCAAGTGCATCTCTGGCTCCCAAAGACACACCCAGCACCTGCCACGTGGCGATAAGTGTCCTCCCAGGCCGGGAGGTGGACAGAGGTGATCTGTCTGGCACCTGAGATGGTCCCAGCCCAGCCCAGGGTGCCGGTATTGGTGGGCTCCAAACCACACCTGAGCCCAAGTCTGACACTCAGGGCCCTTGGAGGTGTTGCCACTCACCAAGGGAGGGGCATGCACCCTCTTCGATGAAAGAAGGGGTCCCTCCTTCCCCCCTCCCTCCTCCCTGGAGAGGTCCGCCAGGTGGTGACCAGGAAACCAGGATGCTTTCCCTCTGGCAACGCTCTGGGACTCGGCACCAGGCCCTGCGTCCAGCAGCTCCGGACAGGATGCCCAGGTCCAGGCCAAGACATCCACCTCTCTCCCAACCAAGGACCCTGCATCCCTGCCCTAACGTCCCAGGCCTCCTCCTCCACCCACAGAGGTGCCCGTTCCACCTGTGCCTGGGGCTGTCCGCACACCTGCTGCTCGCCACTAACCAGACACCCACCACTTCCTGAGCCGCCATGTGAACAGCTTCATGTGTGTGTGTCCATCTCATGCTCGTGGCAGCATGGCAGGTCTGCATGACTCATCCCATCTGCAGACGAGGAGACGGGGGTGCCGGGGGCCTAACGCCCGGCCAAGGTCACAGAGCCGGCAAGTGGCGAAGCAGGGACCGCTGACCCCCACGTGGCGCTCCTCGGCCCTTGGCCCCACGGGGGCACCCAGCCCGTGGGCTTGTTCCTCACAGCGATGGACAGATCCTGCCAAGGGAGGCCCTGCAGGCCAGCAGCCTGGAGCAGCGAGTGGTCCTGGGGCTCCAGAGCCCCAACCCCAGGCAGTGGGCAGCCGGGGATCCCTCCTTCCTGCCACTTGTGGTCAGTGGGCCCTGTGGGCTCCAGCAGCCTTGCCCGTCCTGGTCAAAGGGCACACACATGTGGGGTGCATACCCCGTGAGCACATGCCTGTCACACCAGCTGGTTATGGAGCCCACCCATGCCTCCCGCATACCCACCCTCCGTGCCCCTCACCTGCGGTCACATGCCAGCATGGCCTCTGCCTCCTGGGAACCCTGCCCACCCCACCTTCAGCATCGCCAGCCTCCAAACCTGCTCTGCACATGCTGCACACGCAGCCCCCCGCCCAGCACCCTCCCCCGGGGCCAGCCTCGCTCCCTGGGCCCCATGCACCCCGCTGGGCCTGCACACCACTGACAGGGCGCCCTCCGCGTGCAGGACGCTTCCTGCCCGTGGAGAACTCCTCGGGAGGAGGAGACAGGCTTCCCCGCAGACGAGGACGGTGTGAGGGGCCCATGCGGACGGCCGGAAACAGAAAGGGGGAGCGGAGAGTCCTGAGGGGGAGGGCCCTGAGCAGGGTCTGCAGAGGGCAGCAGGACCCACAGGCCGGGAGAGGGAGAGGAAGTCGGGGTCCCCGGTGGTGACTAAACAGCAGGACGGACAAGCCGCAGGGTGGGCGCTGGGCTCAGGGTTCCGCCCCGCCTTGACCACAAGTGCCATCCCGGAGGAGGACGCCGCCCTGCCCACAGCCCGGCCGGCCCCTCCAGCGGGTCTCGGACCGGGCACCCAGCCTCTCTTCCCCGAGCCCTCTGTGCGCGCAGCACGGGGCACCCGCAGGGAGAGAGACACCCCGGGTGGGGGGCCGCCCTGCGAAGAGCGTGAGGCCACCAGCCACACAAAGGGCCGGGCCCGGCCTGGCACCGGGCGCTGCTGCCCGGCCGCTGCTGATGTCATGGCCGGGCTCGGCCGCTCCTGTGCCTGCAGCCGCCGCGCTGACCCCGGCCCGCCCTCCCGGACGGACAGCGGGGCGGGCAGCACGCTGACCCCGGGCCCCGGAACCGGCTGGCAAGCCCGAGGAGGACGCGGGTCGGCCCTCGGCCAGGAAGGCTCTTCTCTGTCCCCCGTTTCCGCCCGAAACCCTCCGCCTCAGCGCCGCACCCGCTGCTCCCGGCGCAGCATCCTCCCCGGACCCCCGGCCTCGCCGGCACCCGCCCCGCCCCGCCGCCTGGGCCTGAGGCGCCCGGGCCCGGCCCGGGCTGCAGCCGGAGGCCCCGGGTCCGCGGGGGGCTGAGAGCGGAAGATCCTATCGCCTGAGGCCGAGCCCCCGCCGTCCCCACCCGAGGAGCCGGAGGCCGCCCGCCCGCCCGCCCGGCCGCCCCGCTCCGGCGCCCGGCACTCGGCACTCACCGCGCGGGTGCGGCCCGAACGCCACCAGCACGAAGTAGTCCGCGAGCCGCGCCATGGCGAGGGGCGGGCGGGCTCCGCGGCTCGGGGACGCGAGGGCGGCGTGCTCATGGCCCGGCCCCCGCCCTGGCCCGCGCTCTCCGGACGCCCGGGGCCCGCTCCGCGGCGGCGGCGGCCAGGGCTCCCGCCGCCATCTTCCCAGCCAGCCGGCCCGCCCGGGCGCGCCCTGCGCCTGCGCGGCTTCGCCCCGCCCCCGCCCCGCCCTCAGGCCGGTCCCCGGAGAGACGCGCTCCCATTGGTCCAGCCCCGCGGGCTCCGGGGCTGGGGGCGGGGCCACGCCCTCCTCCAGGGCTCGAGGCCTCGGCCCCGCCCCCCGAGCGGGAGCAGCGACGGCGGCTCCCGAGGGTCGGCGGCTGGAGCAGCTCGAGCCCCGAAGCTCCCTCCGCGGCGCTGTCAGCGGCCCGGCCCCGCCCCGCCCGCGGGTCCCCAGATGGTACCGGTGGGGTCCGGGCATCCCCTCCGGACCGGCCTCCCTGGCGGCCGGGGCGGACCTGGCCCTGCCCTAGGGTTCCCAGCCCGAGGGGGGCTCAGCCCCCAGGGGTCCCCCTGCAGGTGGAGAGAGACTTTGACCGGAATCGAACCCGCGACCCTAAGCAAGGCTGCTGCTGCCAGAAGCGGTATGGCTCAGTGGATAGAGCGTCGGCCTGCGGACTGAAGGGTTAGATTCCGGTCAAGGGCACGTACCTTGCTTGCGTGCACATTCCCCAGTAGGAGGCGTGCAGGAGGCGGCTGATCGATGACTCTCTCTCATTGATATTTCTAACTTTCTATCTCTCTCCCTTCCTCTCTGTAAAGAATAATAAATAAAAATATATTTAAAAAGAAAAGAAAGTCTGCTGCAGGTCCCGCTCCGGGCAGAGTTTAAGACTCGGGCCCTGGAGGCCCGGCTGGGTGCACACCCAGGAGGACCCTGACAGTGCCCAGCGCCCTCGAATCGGGGGGCTGGCCAGGGAGAGTGAATGAAACCACACCCAGACACAAGAACCGAGCCCACCAGGCTCCCTTCCCCACCTGGGTGCACAGGCCCAGGCCCAGCCTCCTCTGGTTCAGTCGGGGATTGTCACGGCCGCTTGAATCGGTTTCCATCACTTACAGCCAAAAGCGTCCCACCAGCACCCAAGCCCAGCACTTAGCTTGTGCACACGGGGCAGTGCCCCTGGGAAGTCCTCAGTCTGGTGCCCAAGCCCAGGACAGGCTCTCCCCACCCCTCATGCCGCCCTCTCAGAGGCACCCTAGGGTCACGGTCAGGTTTGGGGGTTCACCCTGGACCACGGTGCCCCACCCACGTTCCTTGCCGCGGAGTTTCCTGCATGAACAGGTCCCCCTCAGGGGTGCTGGCTCCCGCTTGCCTCCTCCCTTTGAAGGTTCTGTGCCTTCCCTGCTCTCCCCGGGGCCTTGCTGCAGGGAGGGACCCTCCCTGGTCCCAGGGCCCCTGGGCAGCCTCCCTCCCTTCTCGTACCCACCACCCAGGTGGCTCCCTCACCCGTCCGCTGCCAGTGTCGTGGCCCCACCTCTCTGCCTGGGTTTTCACCGTCCCCGTCTGGCAAACCCCAGGCACACAGAGCCCTGCCCGCCCGGCTCCTGTAGCCCTGCCCCCAGCCCGCCTCCCTCACCCCCACCTCCTTCCATGGCTCCCGCAGGCTCTGCCAGCCTCCTCCCTGCCTCTTTTTTATTTCAAGTATTTGTACTTTTTAAAAATTTTTTAAATTAATGTATATACATATCTTCCCATTGCTTCCCCCCCTCAAGCATACCTTTAACCCCCAGTGTCTTGTGGTCATTGGTTATGCTTATATGCATGCATACAAGTCCTTTGATTGATCTCTTATCTACCCCACCTCTCCCTATCTTTCCCACTGTATTTTTTTTTAATTTTTAAAAAATGTATTTATTTATTATTTTCCCCCCTTATTGCCCTACCATCTCCTCTGCCTCTTGCTGTCGCTCCATGCTCAGTCTTTTCCTATCAGTGATCCTGGCCGTCAGAGTTAAACGCACTCTCTCTCTCACCTTTAGGTGCCTCTACAAAACTGCCCTTGGCCCCAGCCAGTTTGGCTCAGTGGATAGAGCGTTGGCCTGTGGACTGAGGGGCCCTGGTTCGATTCTGATCAAGGGCACATGCCCGGGTTGCGGGCTCCATCCTCGGGGGTTGGGGTGTGCTCAGGAAGCAACCAATCAGTGATTCTCTATCATCATTGATGTGTCTATCTCTCTCTCTCCCTTCCTCTCTGGAATCAATAAAAATATATGTACATTTTTAAAAACTGCCCTCGAGCCCTAACCAGTTTGGCTCAGTGGACAGAGCGTTGTTCTGCGGACTGGAGGGTCCCAGGTTTGATTCTGGTCAAGGGCATGTATCTTGGTTGCGGACACATCCCCACTGGGGAGTATGCAGGAGGCAGCTGATGGATGTTTCTATCTCATCGATGTTTTTCTCTATCTATCGCTTTCCCTTTCTCTCTGTAAAATATCAATAAAATATATATTTAAGCCAAAGCTGGTGTGGCTCAGTGGAACTCCAGAAAAACCTCCTCCAACTGAGACTGAAGGAAGGAACCCCAGAGGGCACCCGCAGACAAGTGCCCCGAGGTGCGAGGTGCGATGTGCAGGGGGCTGTGAGGTCAGAGGGGGCCGCTAATCCAGAGGAAAATGAGCAGCCTGCAGCCAGAGGGCGCCCCGTCCGCGGGCTTTCGGGGAGATGGGACCTTGGGCCTGTGGTGGCAGCAAGTGTCCAGGCAAAGAATGCAGTGAGCCCTGGGCCCACACCTCACTGACTTCCCTGAACCCCCCAAGTAAAACCTCCTGGAGCCCTGGCCGGCGGCACTCTGTGGTGGGCGCTGTCCCATGCACGGAGCACCCAGTGGTTGAGGCTGATTCCCAGGCAGGGTGCAAGCCCAGGCTGCAGGCCTGATCCTTGGTAGGGGATGTGCAAGAGGCAGCTGATGGATGTTTCTCTATTAATGTTTTTTTCTCTCTCTCCTCTCCCTTTCTTTCTCTCTGAAATCATTGGAAACAGTTATTTATTTATTATTATTATTTAATATATTTTATTGATTTTTTTACAGAGAGGAAGGGAGAGGGATAGAGAGCTAGAAACATCAATGAGAGAGAAACATCCATCAGCCACCTCCTGCACACCCCTCACTGGGAATATGCCCGCCACCAAAATACATGCCCTTGACCAGAATTGAACTTGGGACTTTCAGTCCACAGGCTGACGCTCTATCCACTGAGCCAAACCGGTTTTGGCTGGAAACATTTTTTAAAATATATTTTTATTGATTTTTACAGAGAGGAAGGGAGAGGGACAGAGAGTTAGAAACATCGATGAGAAAGAAACATCCATCAGCCGCCTCCTGCACACTCCCCACTGGGGATGAGCCTGCAACCAAGGTACATACCCTTGACCGGAATTGAACCTGGGACCCTTCAGTCCACAGGCCGACGCTCTACCCATTGAGCCACACTGGTCTCGGCTGGAAACATTTTTTTGAAAAACACCTTGTGGAGACAGGAAATTTCCATGTTTGGTGTGTGAGTAATATGATCACACTGGTGTTTAGGACTGAGGACCGACCGGGCAGCAGTGTGGACAACAGATTGAGGCAGGGAGTAGTGGGGGGCGGCGGGGCGCGCTGGTGAGGAGAAGCTGCAGAATCACGCCCCTCCCCCCGGTCCTCTGCACCCCTTCCCTGCCTGTCCCTTCACGGCCGCCGTGCCGCATCCTGTCCTCTCCACACTCTCCACAGGCAATGCCCACACGCCCACCTGCCCCGAGCCTGGCCGTCTCTGTAAGTCCCCCCACCGCCTCTCCCGCCTGCCCCTCGGCAGCCCAGGCCCATGAGACACCTCTGCCAGGACGGCCCCGGCAGCTGGCCTTCCACTCTCTCCAGCGACTGCCTGCCCGGCTCAGTGCCTCCCCCTGACTGTCCCCCCACTCTGTCCCCACCTCACCCTCCCCCGGCCTGCACCCCCACCTCCCTGCTAAGCTCCACTCGTCCCATGTGCGTGCCACGCTCCACTCTCCCCACTCCCTGACCGACCGTGAAAGGAAACAAGCAGAAGGGGGTTACCTGCCGATCCTCCCTACCTCCCGCCGCGTGCACACCGAGCTGCGCCGAGGGCCCTGCTCGGCACTTGTGGGCTCCTTCACCCAGCACCTGTCCCCTGGGCTCCCAGGGAGTGCTCAGCGGGAGGCACGCGGGGAGGGCCAACAGGGGGAGAGTCGGGAGGGCTCTGTGTGTTTTAGCTGCTCCTGCCTGAGTACCCAGGCCTGTGGACAAGAGAAAGTCAGGCCGAGACCGGTGTGGCTCAGTGGATAGAACGTCGGCCTGCAGACTGAAGGGTCCCAGGTTCAATTCCCGTCCAGGGGAGGGACCTTGGTGGCGGGCACATCCCCAGTAGGGGGCCTGCAAGAGGCAGCTGATCGATGTGTCTCATCGATGTTTCTAATTCTATCTCTCTCCCTTCCTCTCTGTAAAAAAACAATAAAATATATTTTTTAAAAAAGAGAGAAAGTCAGGGGTGGGATGCCCCCTAGGGGGTGGGGACAGGAGGGGGGCCATGGGGACCTCACTCTCGACTTGTTTAAATTGCTCTCAGAGACACGGAGTCCCTCAGTGGTGAGGGGACAGAGTGCAGGCTCTCAGGGGAACCGGCTGCTGGGGCTGAGGGGTCTGGAGCTTGTCTCTGTGGGGGACCGAGTGGCCAGCCGGCCGTGCTTCCGCAGGACTGCGGGGGGCCAGGCCCTAGGATGGCTCTTCTGGCCCCTGACATTTGTGGGCTGGGACACCCCCTGCAGAGCGCACCCCTCCAACACCCATTCTTAATGCTTGGGAGGCTGGGGAGCGAGCGGCAGGGGGAGTGGGGGCTGGAGAGGCCTGGGGAGGGCGCCCCGCCCCGCCAGCCCTGTCCACTCCTGGGGAGGCTATTTGGTTCCAGAGATGCCCGGGCTCCTTCCTGAGCAGTACCTGCCCGCCCGCCGCTGGTCACCGGTGCCGGCCGCCTGCCTCACCGCCCGGCCCCCACGGCCATGGCCTGGCTCCTGCCCGTCACCCTCGGATGCCTCAGCCTCCTCTACCTGCAGCTCCCAGGCGCCCTGACCTGCTGCCAGGGCAGAGGCCGGCAGTCCCTGCGGCCCAGGTGAGTGGGGCGCAGACCAGCCAGTGCCCTGGCCGAAGCTGCAGGAACCAGAACACCTGGGAGGCCCCCTCTGCTCTGGTTCCCTTTTCAGTCTTCACCCCCCCATCCCGCCCCCCCACATTGGGGAAAGCCCCTGCTGCGCGGGCTGACCCTCCATCAGTGGTTCTCAACCTTTGTTCATGCTGTGACCTTTAATACAGCTCCTCATGTTGTGGTGACCCCCAATCTTAAAATTATTTCTGTTGCTACTTCATAACTGTAATTTTGCTACTGTTATGAATCACAATGTAAATATCTGCATTTTCTGATGGTCTTAGGCTCTACAGCAGTGGTTCTCAACGTGTGGGTCGAGACCCACAGGTTGAAAACTGCTAGCAAGGTCGCCTAAGACCATTGGAAAACAGATATTTACATTATGATTCATTAACAGTAGCAAAATTACAGTTATGAAGTGGCAACAAAAATAATTTTAAGATTGGGGGTTGCCAAGACTGGTTTGGCTCAGTGGATAGAGCGTCGGCCTGCGGACTGAAAGGTCCCAGGTTCGATTCCGGTCAAGGGCATGTACCTTGCTTGCGGGCACATCTCCACAGGAGGCGGCTGATCGATGTCTCTCTCTCTCATCGATGTTTCTGACTTTCTATCCCTCTCCCTTCCTCTCTGTAAAAAAAAAAATCAATAAAAAATATTTAAAAAAAAGATTGGGGGTGGTGACACAACAGGAGGAACTGTATTAAAAGGTCACAGCATTAAAAAAGGTTGAGAACTGCTGCTCCAAATCAAGGGCCAGCCCCAGCCTTCAGCAGACCCTGGTCAGGGCTCAAGCCTCCTCTTCCTTTGCCTCCCTCGCAGGGCTTCTCCCCTCCTTCCCCACGGAGCCCTCCCCAACAGAGAGGCCGGCCAGGGCACCTGGGGCGGGAGGGTCCCCAGGCCTGCCCGCCTCCGCCCTCCACCGCCACCGGAAGGGTTGAGGGGGACCCTCAGAAGCCAGGGGTACCCTCTTCCCAGGAGGAGCGGGTGAATGGGACACAAAGCCCTGAGACCCAGGAGGATTTGGGGCTCCTCCTGGCCTCCTCCAGGCAGAAAGCGGGGGGTCCCCGAACGGCTAGGGTGTTGGGTTGACGTCAACCCCATCTCCCCTGCAGGGCGCCTTCAGCCAGGACCCTGGCCAGCGGCCTGCAGCCCCAGCACCCTGCACCCCGGCCTGTGATCCACAAGCCACCCCAGGCCCTGCAGCCGCTGCGGGGCGCCCGCCTGGCCCCGGCCCTGGGTGGGCCTCTCCGGAGTGGTCCCCGTCGACACCTGGGCCCCCCCAGGCCCCACGCCCGGCGGCTCCCCGCCCGGGTGGGCTGTGTGCTGAGCACCTGCCAGGTGCAGATCCTCAGCCACCGCCTGTGGCAGCTCCTGGCCTCCGCTGGCCGCCGGGACCCGGTCCCCGTGGACCTCAGCAGCCCCCACAGCTATGGCTGAGGGGGGAAGCAGGCCAGGCCCTAGCCAGATGCTGCACCCCAGCCCCAGCCCCGCCCCCAGGGTCCCAGGTTCGATTCCGACTGGGGACATGTACCTTGCTTGCGGGCACATCTTCACTGTGGGGCATGCAGGAGGCAGCTGATCGGTGTCTCTCTCTCTCATCGATGTTTCTGACTTTCTATCTCTCTCCCTTCCTCTCTGTAAAAAAATCAATAAAATATATTTAAAAAAACAAACTAACAAACAAAAAACCCCACAGAGTCTAAACCGGTGTGGCTCAGTGGATAGAGCGTCGACCTGCAGACTGAAGGGTCCCGGGTTCAATTCCAGTCAAGGGCATGTATCCTGGTTGTGGGCACATCCCCAGTAGGGGGCGTGCAGGAGGCAGCTGATCAATGTCTCTCTCTCTCATCGATGTTTCTAGCTCTCTATCCCTCTCCCTTCCTCTCTGTAAAAAATCAATAAAATATATTTAAAAAAACCCACAGAGAGTACAGAGGCCGCCCCACAGCAGCTGAAGAGGCTGGAAGTGGTGGGCGGCCTCAGAGCCAGTGCCTGTGGTCACGGAGGGGTGCCTGGGAGGCGGGCAGCAGGGAGGGTGTAGGAGGGGCTGCGAACCAGGCAGACGGGACCAGGAAGGCAGAGTTGGGCCAGGTCCTGGGCCCGCCTTGGCCCGGTCCTGCACACGGATGTCCCCCCGCGGTGCACGCCCTCCTGGTCACCAGCGGCCAGGCCCCGGGACTGCACCTTGGTGTCCTGGCCGAGCCGCTCCCCGGAGCCTGGGGCAGCTGCTCCTCGAGGCGGGACGGACTGTTGACCTTAATGCATGGCTGGGCCGCGTCACGTGGCCGCCGGCTGTGGTCAGAGCCTCACACCAGTGTCCCCTGGCCCCTGAGCACTAGGCCATGCCCCGGCTGCCTACCTCGCACCCCTTCCCCTCACCTTGGAGGTCTGGAGGCAGCCCCCCAGCTCCCCCGGCCCCCTTACCCACGGCCTTCCTGCAGCTCCTGCTTCAGCAAACCTCTTGTTAACCTAAACAGGAAAAGGCCTTCCAGTGTGAGAGACAAGCGTTTACTTGAGTTTTTTTTTTTTTTTTTAAAGCTATTCCCGAATCACTGGTTCTGGCAGAAACCCAAACCAGGCTCTGCTGGGGAGACCACACGCCTCACACTGGCCAGGCGTGTGTCCCTGGGGGAGGGACGTGGTGTCCCCAGAAGGAAGGTGCTGGTGGTGGTGCCGACCGCCTGGCGAAGGGACGCCGGCTCTCACCAGCTCCTCGTCCAGGCCTGCAGACGCCCGCCCGGTCCTCACACCTGCTTCCCATCGTCTCTGCACACAGTTCTCCAGGCCCCGGCACAGGTTACTGGGCCCCGTTTTTTCTTAGTTTTCTAAAAATATGTTTTATTGATTTTTTTACAGAGAGAAAGGGAGAGGGACAGAGAGCTAGAAATATCGATGACAAACATCCATCAGCTGCCTCCTGCATGCCCCGCACTGGGGATGTGCCAGAAACCAAGGTATGTGACCTTGACCAGAATTGAACCTGGGACCCCTGAGTCTGCAGGCCGGCGCTCTATCCACTGAGCCGCACTGGTTAGGGCTAGTTGGCCCCGTTATAACATCCAGAGGTTTGGGGCGTGAGAGGTTCCAGGCAGCTCCTGGGCTCCAGTGAGGCTGTTTTTGGTCACCTCCCCCCGCCCCCTTGTCATCAAGGCCTTTCTTTGAGAGCTTCCTGGTCCGTCCGCAGAAAGCAGCCTCGTTCGGCTCCCCGTCCTCCCATCCTCCCGTCCCGGGGTTCCCTGGTCTCTAGGAAGCTCATCCCCGCGTATCACGTCCCACAGAGGCAGGAAGTGGTCTTGTTTCTGGAGCCTCAGGCCACCTTCGAGCAGCAAGATC
>PVJN01040245.1:0-19383 GCA_004026805.1 Lasiurus borealis | reverse complement strand
CCCCCACTATCCTCGTCCATAGGAGTACGATTTCTGTCCAGTTTCTTCCTGCACAGCCCACACCACTTTCCCCCTGAGAATTGTCAGTTCATTCCCTTATGTCCCTGATTCTATTATAGTTACCCATTTATTCTGTTCATCAGATTTTTTATTCACTTGATTTTTAGATTCACTTGTTCATAGATATGTATTTGTTGTTCATAATTTTTATCTTTACCTTTTTCTTCTTCCTCTTCTTAAAAATTACCTTTTAGAATTTCATATAATACTGGTTTGGTAGTGATGAACTCCTTTAGCTCTTTCTGATCTGTGAAGCTCTTTATCTGCCCTTCAATTCTGAATGATAGCTTTGCTGGATAGAGTATTCTTGGTTGTAGGTTCTTGCTATTCATCACGTTGAATATTTCTTGCCACTCCCGTCTGGCCTGCATCATTTCTGTTGAGAAATCAGCTGACAGTCCTATGGGTGCTCCCTTGTAGGTAATAAACTGTTTTTCTCTTGCTGCTTTTAATATTCTCTCGTTGTCTTTTGCTCTTGGTATTTTAATGATGATGTGTCTTGATGTGGTCCTCTTTGGATTCCTTTTGTTTGGGGTTCTGTGTGCTTCCTGGACTTGTAAGTCTATTTCTTTTACCAGATGTGGGAAGTTTTCATGTCATTATTTCTTTAAATAGGTTTTCAGTATCTTGCTCTCTCTCTTTTTCTGGCACCCCCACAATTCTGATGTTGGTATGCTTGAAGTTGTCCCAGAGGCTCCTTACATTATCTTCACATTTTTGGATTCTTTTCTCTTCTTGCTTTTCCAGTTGAATGTTTTCTGCTTCTTTATATTTCAAATTTTTGACTTGATTCTTGCCTTCCTCTAGTCTGCTGTTAGGACTCTGTATAATATTTTTTATTTCAGTCAGTGTCTCTAGTTGGTCCTTTTCATCTCCTCTAGGCTCTCGCTAATTTTATCCAACTTTTCTAGCATATTCTTGAAAAACCTTATAAGCGTGGTTTTGAACTCTCTATCCAGTTGTTTTTTTCCCTCCATTTCTTTTGTTTGTGATCCCTTCCCTTGTCTCGGCATTTTCACTCTGCTGGGAGAACTTCTGTGTTGGATTCAGCCTTATGATACCAGACTTGCAAAACCAAAGAAGCCTCTGTTGAGCTTGGGATGGGTGGAGTCTCAGGGCTTAAGGGACCGCCTTGCCTTCCAGTCGGCCCCACCCTCCACAGCCCTCAAGTCTCACGTGACTGGGTAATCGCTGGAGTGGTCCTTTTGTGTGCACGCCCCGCAGTGCCACTAGACTGCTGCCTTTCCGGCTATCTTGTGCTCCAGGACCACAGGAGTCTAGGTCCCCAGGGTTTCACCCGAGACAGGGGCTTAGTGGAGTCCGAAGTGGCACAGTTGGGAGGGTCTGTCTCCTGGCCACTTGTAAAAGCCAGCGGCACAATCAGCAGTCTGTCCTCTGTGCAGTGCCGTGCGCGCCACCAGGCCTTTGATCTTTTGCGACTCCCCTAAATTTCTGCACCTCTCCCTTTTCACAGTCCAAACTCCCCCCGTATGAGTTTCAGCTGGATCTGGGGTTTAGTGTCGTAAGATAAGGGGTTCAATGCCTTTGAGAGTCTCCGTTTCCCTCCTGCCAGAGAAAACCAGCCAGGTATTCCGGCACCCACTCTCTCCACACATGCGTCTCTGTACCTCAGCTTTTTTCAGCTCCTCTGGGTCTCCGTGAGCCCCTCTCCTTCCCTCTAGCTGTAGAACTTCCACTCAGCCAGCTTTCCTGTGGTTCTGGATGATGTCCGTTCTGTCTTTTAGTTGTAGTTTTGAAATTGTTGTGCGAGGCAGCAGTGTAGATGTTTACCTATGCTGCCATCTTGGATTCTTCTGCTCTTGGCATTTTAATTACGAAGTGTCTTGGTCTTCTTTGGATTTCTTTTGTTTGGGGTTCTCTGTACTTCCTGGACTTGTAAGTCTATTTCTTTTACCAGGTGGGAGAAGTTTTCTGTCATAACTTTTTCAAATAGATTTTAGTATCTTTCTCTCTCTCTTCTTCTGGCACCCCTGTAATTTGGATGTTGGTACGCTTGAAGTTGTCCCTGAGGCTCCTTACACTATCTTGATTTTTTGGATTCTATTTTCTTTTTGCTTTCTCGGTTGGGTGTTTTTTGCTTCTTTGTATTTCAGATCTTTGACTTGATTCTTGCGATCCATCTTGCTCTTGGATCTCTGTATACTATTTTTTTTTTATTTCAGTCAGTGTATGCTTAATTTTTAGTTGGTCTTTTTTCATATCTTCATGTGTCTCACTAAATTTATTGTCGCTTTCTAGAAAATTCTTCAGAAACCTTATAATTGTGATTTTGAACTCTATATCCAGTTGTTTGTTTTTCTTCAGTTCTTTCATTTGTGATCTGTTTCTTTGTTTTCGCATTTTGGCTGCTTCCCTGAGTTGCTAGAGTGGCTTTGTGTGGTAGGTGTCCTATAGGGCCCAGTGGCTCAGCCTCCCCAGTTACCTGAGATAGACACTCTTGGTGCACTCCTTTGTGAGTTGTGGGCACAGTCTTGTAATTAAGCCTTGATTGTTGTTGGTATCATTGGGAGGAATTGACCTCCAGGCCAATTGGCTGTGAGGATAAGCTATGTCTATGCCTGGAGAACTTCTGTGCTGGAGACACCCTTATGAGACAAGACTTGTTTTAGTGGGGTTTTGGTGTTCGCTGAGTCTGCCCCCTGAGCGTGTCCCTTATGGATCTGAGGAGTTGTAATCTGGATGATCCCACTCTTGGATCTCCAAGGAGATGCTAATTTAGCCTCTGCCTGAGGCCACCCAGCAGGAGCCACGGAAAGATCTGCAGATTCTTCTTCTTTGTTTGGGTTTTGGAGGTGCCCAGGTGAGGCCCAGCTTTGGAGCAGTGCAAGCTTCTGCAGGACCTTGGGCCTTCTTTTGGATGTTCTGGGTCTCGCTGACTCAGCTGCAGTTTGTTAGGTAAGTTTAGAATTCAAAGGACCAGGTCATTCATATGCAAACGCTTGAATGGGGTGAAATCTCAGGGTGGATCAAACAGTGATGGCTTCCCATCAGCCCTGCCCTAAGAGGCCCCTGGGTCTCAGTGTCTCAAGGTAATTAATTGCTGTAAGCACCTCTGAGAGAAAGCCACCCTCGAGTTCCGCCCACTGCCAGACAGTCCAGTTTTTCCCCGAATGAGTCTGGGTCCCCAGAGTCTTGCCTGGAACTGGAGTTCAGAGCAGTTGGGAGATTTTGTCTTTCCCCACTGAGAAAGCCAGCTGTGTACTCAGTTGCTAGCCCTCTCTGTGCGTGCCTCTATACTTCTGCCTTTTGCAGCTCCTGTGAGTCTCAGTGTATTTTTCTCTTTCCTTCTAGTTGTAGAATTTCCACTCAGCCAGCCTTTCTGTGGTTCTGGATGATGTCCATTTTGTCTTTTAATTGTAGTTTTGAAATTGTTGTGTGTGGCAGCAGTTTAGGTGTTTACCTATCCTGCCATCTTGGTTTCTCTCTTGTGTTACTTCATTGATAAATTTTTCTCTGCTCTTTTTTTCTGTTCTATAGTTCTGATGTAGAATATTGGACCAAGACTGTGTTTCTGATATCCTTATCTCTCTCTCCTGTCTTCCTTATCTGTTCTTTTCATTTTATTTTCTAGATGATTCCTTGACTTTGTCTTCTAAACCTTCTATCAAATTTTTCGTTTGAGTATTATTAGATTTCAATTTTCCCAGATTTTGGATTTATTTGTTTAATGACAACCAGAGTTAAGTATTAGCTATCTGATAGTAATAGCTAACATATATATTTCAGTCTGATCAGATAAGGAAAAAATGACTATATTTAAAACATAACAATAAAATGCATAATGTTGTTAACATTTACATGTGCAGTGATAATCTTTTGCCAACATAATAGTGAGGGGTGGGTATAACTAATAATTGTTGAATATATTTATTTTCATAGGCAGAGATATTTGGCAAAGTTCTTCAGAGTGATGAATATGAAGAAGTTGAAGACAAAACAGTAATGGCTATGGGAATTTTACATACCATTGATACTATCTTGACAGTTGTTGAAGATCATAAAGAGGTGGGATTTGTGCTTTATTTTGTCATTATAGTAACTTTAACTGAAATTGTTATGATCAATGGGCATAATTTTAAAGTTAAAACTTTTAAATTGCTATTTAGTTATGTTGCTAGATTTTATAAATAATCCTCACATTTTTAAGATGAACATTAAAATAATTGATGGGAAATATTACATGTAGTTATAAAGTGTACTAGTATACTATATCCCTTTTTTCTAAACAGAATGGACTAAGTTCAGTACATCACATCTGCCAGGCTAGATTTTTAGGGAATACTAAATTGTATAAGACATGAGCTCTGCTTTCCGAATGCACAGTCTAGTCTTTTCAGTGGAGAGTATTAGCCATCAGAGTGGCAAATATTAAGTAATGGAACAAAATTCTGAGTAACAAATATTGTGAGGATGGAAGGGAAGAAGAGTTTAAAACATCATTTTATTTTCCCTGAACCGACTTCCAGAATAATATTGGGATAAGAATTGTGCAGACAGTCATCAAGTACTTTCATACCCATTAGATCAGGGTTGGGGCAAACCTGACTTGTGGGCCTTAAAAGGCCCCTGAAGTCATTTGTACTGGCCCTGCCAAGGCATTAAGGGTGAGCTAATTAAAGGTTTGCCAAATATAGCAGGCTAAATTTTAAGTTGATCATTTTGTATGGCCTGCAAATGATGTTATAAATATTCAAATGGCCCTTGGCAGTAAAAATGTGCCTACTCCTGCATTAGCTGATACAATGGTACCCACGTCACTATGAATTAGATGGAGCATGTAATGGTAATGCCATTTTGCAGAAGTGGAAAAAAGAGACTTGTTCATGTTCACCAGGTTTTGGATTTGCAGTCAAATCATCCTGATGATATATCATTTTATCTCCACCTAAACCCGCAGCTCTCCTCCCCAAGTGTTATATAAACTTTCCTTAATTCAAATTAGATTGTGTTTTTTCTGTGAGCTCAAGTTGACTTATTTGGCAGTGATGGCAATTCTTGGTTTATACAGTGAGGATTTGGGAGAGCAGGTGCCAGTTCTTTAAATAGCATTGTTAAACCTTGTGACTGTTGTGTTTACCACATTACCAATACACGATTACCGGATTCTTAAAAATGGTTCGATCTTCTTTTCCTGGGCAGGCCTTCTTTCACCTAAAAGGCTCAATGCGAATTTCAATTTCCATATTCATTATTTTAGTTTTGTATCCTTTGAAACTATATGGAACTCTTGGAACTATATGAGGTGTTCCAAATTAAATCACAGAAAGTATATTTGAAGATAATTCTTTTACCTCAGAGACCTAAGAAATCCAGTTTTCTCAAGTATGTGTGTGGAGGACGGGCAATGGTAGAATGGGCAGAAGGATTATTTTAAAAATTTCTATTTTTGTTTTAATTTTTTTACCCTTGATATTAAATTTACTTTGAATTCCAAATAAAGTTAATGAAGCATGTGATGTTACTGTGAGATTATCAAGAGAGGCAAGGTAGGGATAAAACTGAAGAGCATATCCATCTTCCTTACTTACAGATGAAAAAACTTAGCCCCTTCAGCTAAATGGCTTACATAGGTTTTAGATCAGTGATTTTCAATGTTTTTTATCTCATGGAACACATAAAATAATTACAAAAATTCTATGGCACACCAAAAAAAAAAAAATACATTTTTTTGCCGATCTGACAAAAAAGTTAGTATAATTTTGATTTATTCACCCTCCATCTATTGTGTTGGCTGTTGTCAGTCTTAAATTTGACAGTTTATGGGAGAAGAGGTCACTGCCCCTGACTAAATAGTCAGGTATTGCATGTGTTTTTTAAAAAAAATTCTTCTTTTTAATCCTCACCCGAGGATATGCTTTTACTGATTTTTTTAGAGAGAGAGGATGGGAGAGGGAGAGAGAGAAACATCCATATGAGAGTGAAACATCAATTGATTGCAGCCTGGGTATGTACCCTGTCCAGAAATCAAACCTGCCACCTTTTGGTGTACAGGATGATGCCTAACCAATTGAACCATACCAGCCAGGGCAGATATTGCATGGTTTCAAAAATTCTTGGAGCACACCAATTTGCCTCTGTGGTATGCATACTGGTTGAAAATCTATGTCATAGATAATTAGGAGCAAAACAAGAACCAGAATTTGTTTCCTGATTGCCTGTCCTATGACTTTAAATTTTAGCTTGTTAAAACATTTTTGAAAACATTATTTTTGAAAGGGGAAATCACATGCAAATGAATATATGTACAAATACTTCTTGCATGAAGAGCCCAAGTGAAAGTCTAAAACATCTTAAGCATATGCAGTTTTTCTTAGTGGTTTAAATATATAGACAAAATTTGGATCATTTGAATTTTAAGACTACAGTTTAAGTTGAATATTAAAGAATAATTTGAAAAGTTGAAATAGGGTTATTAGATGAAAAAATGTAACCCATAATGGATTTTAATTTTTTCTTATTTAGAAAATATTAGTACAAACATGTTGAAAATTCAAAAGGTGTGAACAGGAGGATGAGATCTCATCTCCACAAATATCTCATCCTCCTCTCAAGGAGGTAGCTTCTTTTCCAGGTTTTTTGTATCTTTCCAGAGATTTTTCTGTACTACATCCAGGCAGAAAGCGATTATGTATATTTTTCTTTAATGAAAATGATAGCATATATTTTCATCTGCCATTTTTTACTTACTATTTCTTGATGAGTCTTCCATATTAGTCAATAAAATTACATATTTTTAATAGTTGCATGATATCTTTTTGTATGATATACCAAATTTACTTAGCCAGTCCTTGTTAATGGATATAATTTAACTATCTCTTGTTAAGTGGACTTTTGGTTGTTACTAATCACAAATGTTGAACTTAAGGGTTAAGATGAATTTTAAACTCTTTACACTTGTCTTTAGGTTACTCAGCAATTAGAGAATATCTGTCTACGGATCATTGATCTTGTTTTACAGAAACATATAATTGGTAAGTTTGAAAGTTGACTAAGAATATAAATTGAAAATGAAAAAAAATTTTTTATGAACTTTCAGTGTATTGTTAGTCCTTTAGATTCAAGAAGATGGACCATTTTGAGAAAAATGATATTCTCTTCAGTTTTTGTATATACTTTCTAATATCTGTATTTTCATTTAGAAAGAAACTTTAACACATCCAGTTAAGAACTTTTGGTCTTAAAATTTTTTAAAGTGCAAAGAATTTTAAATTTTACATTTCTAGAAATCAAGAACAGGAATAAGGTGAGGTTACTTTAGTCTGGGATTGAAAAATGTGAAGTGATGGGCATGCCTTATCTCAAGTGTGAGTTAATTGTTCTGCTCTCTGTTATGGTGCTTCTAAATAGAACCAGTAACTAATGCTGGCTATTATAAACCAAAGGGAATTTGTAGAGGAGGCTACTTTTCTGTGATATCCAAGCAATCTGAAGATGCTAGCCCACAAGGCATCTGGGCATCAGGGAGATGGGAAGATACAAGAAAAGCATGTTACTACCTAAGTAAGAGCAGTTGTCCCCAAACTTTTTATTACTTAGTAAAAATTAGTGAGAATTGAGCATGCACTTCTAATATATATGAATATATTTACATACATAGAAATAGAAATGCGAAAGGATAAGATTAAAAGTGTTCTAATACATTCTTTTTCCATCTAGTGGATTATCTTGCACACTGCCTAGGGCATATCCTCCTCATTTTTGAAGTCATTGCTGTAAAGCAGTTCTTTTTAATTTTTCTTTATTTTTTAAATCCTCACCTGAGGGTATTTTTTTCTATTGATTGTTTTTAGAGAAAGTGGGAAGGAGAGAAAGACAGAGAAAAACACCACTGTGAGAGGGACACATCGATTGGTTGCCTCTTGTATGCCCATGATCAGAGCTGGGAGTCTGCAACCAAGGTACATATTGTTGACAGGAATTGAACCGTTCAGTCCACGGGCCGATGCTCTATCCACTGCGCCAAACTGGCTAGGCTAGAGCAGTAGTTGTTAAACTTTGGTATGCATAAGAACCACTAAGGAGCTAGTTAACTTGAAGATTCCTGGATTTTATCCCAGAGGATCTGATTCTTAGTTTGAGGCAGTGCCCAGGAATTTGCATTTTTATTGATTATTCCAAGTGATTCTCATGCAGGTGAAATAGTAATTAGAGGTATTTTTTGTTAATAGGATCTCTGGACACAAGTGCCTTTCTTTACTTCCTTACTAGAGCAAATGCAAAACAGGTAACATAATCCAGTAGCCAGAAAAGAGTAGTCACTAGTAATTGCAGGAAAACAAAAGGAATTGTTAAAGTATTACACTAATAAACACGATGACTTATGTGACATGAGTAGAGTCTAATTTAACATCTATTGCCCCCAAGGTCAACTTTTATAGCAAAATATTAATTGGTATAAAGATTAGGTGTAGAAGGATATTTCTATAGACCCCCTTATCCTTGGGGATATGTTCTAAGACCCTCAAAGACACCTGAAACCGTGGGTAATACCAAACCATGTATATATAAATGTTTTTTTCTATATATGCACACCTATGATAAAGTTTAGTTTATAAATTAGGCACAGTAAGAGATTAACAATGACAATAATAAAATAGGACAATTATAATAATATACTGTAATAAAAGCTGTATGAATGGCTTTGTTATTAAATGAAATATAGGTTATGGAACACAAGCACTGTGAAACTAGGCATTCTAACTAGATATTTTCTTCTTTCCAGAATTCTATGAAGAAATTCTTTCCTTGGCATATAGTTTAACCTGCCGTGGTATTTCCCCTCAAATGTGGCAACTTCTAGCTATATTATATGAAGTTTTTCAGCAGGATTGTTTTGAATATTTTACAGGTATGGTTTTGACCATGGTAACATTTTTGCTTTTCTGTATCTAGATATTATTTTCCTTAATACTTGAGATAAAGACATAGGTGGTTTCAGTACCAATCAGAAAATAATTATTCTTATTTCCTTGTCAAGGTTGGGGCTGTTATAGCAGTAATTTTCAGCTTCAGGAATATAGGCAATGGATGGGAGCTTGTGTTTCCTATGCATCTTAAATTAGTTTGTGATCAGAGAATATTTTCTGTACATTAATTCAATTAATATTTTCTGAATACTAACTATATTCCAAGTACTGTTCTAAGCTCAGTAATACAGAAGTGAACAAAATAGCCTTTGCTTTTTAAAAATATATATTTGAGAGAGAGGGAGAGAGAAACATCCATGTGAGAGGGCAACACAGATTGGCTGCCTCCTGCATGCCCTGTACTGAGGATTGAGCCTGCAACCCGGGCATGTGCCTGCACCAGGAATCACACCGGCAACCTTTCAGTGCATGGGAGGACATCCAACAAACTACACCGAGCAGGAAACCCTTGCTTTTTTGATATTTTCATTCTAGTATGGGGAGAAGAGAAGGCATGGAAATGCACAGAGAAGGAAGAAAGTATGTAGTATGTCAGATGGTGATGCGTGCGGTGGAGAGGAAGGAGAATATTTAGAACAATCACTACATCAAATGATGAGCAATTTAATCTTTCTGATCCACATTTTCCTCATCTATAAGTAGGGTAGATTTAGCACTTTTGTTTCTAGCCTTTTTGTAGTTGCAAAAGAGGATAGTAACATGTGTGTGCAACAGAAATGTGGTTTCAGGGGGGGATAATTTATTTCTACTTCTATTTCTCAAGTCTTACTGGGATTTTGAATTTTTTTCAGACATGATGCCACTCCTGCATAATTATGTGACAATAGATACAAATACTTTACTGTCAAATCCAAAGCATTTAGAAATACTTTTCACCATGTGTAGAAAGGTAAGTGTTGACTCTTTCAATTTGTTTCATATACATTTAGTTCTTCTGTATTGCCTTCATCGACATATATTTGTCATTTTGTTTTTTTAAATGGAGGTTGGAATTGTAATTTGCAAAGTTCATATTGTGTATTTTGCTGAAGAATATTTGCCACTTTTCTAGTTGTGTACTTTATAATGTTCAGAGGTAAATGATTTTCTTTGTGTTTTGATTTTTCTTTTAAAATTGCAAACTTGCTATCTGATTAAATAAACAAACTAGGAAAATAACCATCCAGTTTGTTCTCATTGATTTTTCTTTTAATTGAATTTATATATTGGAAGTCACTAGATGTAGGACACAAGACAAAGGATTGAAATTGTTGGAAAAACAGCATCATTTAGGTCAGTTCAGGACAATTTATAAATACATAATAGTAACTGTTAGATTTGTGCACTAACATGATTGTTTACTGTGTTATCTTTGTCACAGGTTAGATTTGGCCTTCTATTAGTTATATCTGGAATCATTAATAATGAAACATTCCTAATATTTTATTAATAAATCATTCCTAATATTTTATTAATAAATAATGTTTTCCTTCCATAGTAGAATATATGTATATGCATAAATATAAAACTGTATTGCATATAGTTGGCAGAGTTTATAAAGCTCAAATAGCCAGACCTAAAAGTTTGGCCTTGGAGTTGGGAGTAAAATACTGTGTACAATCTATTTTCCTCACTGGATGTGTTTCGGGATCTCCTAAGAGTGCTGGACCAATAATCAGTATCTGATTTAGGTCTCATTCAGCTAAAAAGAGTCTGGAAGATATGGGGAAGTCACTAAGTTTCATTGCATATAAACTGAAGGAATAGATCATGATTTTTAAAGATGCCTTTAGTCTAATAGTCCAGTTGTTAAATTATAATCACTTGGCGTTCTTCAATTTTTCTTAAGTTATAGAAACAGCTACTAGTGAGGAAAAGAGGAAGAGAAAGCAACAAGTAGAAAACATAACAACAGTTCTACATGTTCCATTAGTAATATAGCAGGTAGAATAAAAGTGATATTCACAATGATGTACTTGTACTTGCCAAGTAGTAGAAATTTTTCATATTCTTGGAATTAATAATAATTAATACTTATTAAACTCTTACTATATACCAGGTATTTCCTAAGCACTTTATAATTATAAATTTATCTAATCTTTACAACATTATGAGGAAGGTATCACTTTTTTGTCAAAGGGAAGACCAAACCACAATTTCTTGCACTGTGCCTGAAGTGACAGTGTGCTGCAGCCAGATTTGTTCCCAGGAAGTCTGGTTCCAGAGTGGGAGTAATTTTATTTTTAAGTCACTGAAATATATTTTGTTTTTTCTCCTTTTGAGGGAGTGGGAGCAAGAAAACAAAACCAACCAACAATAACAAAAAAGCCAAATAAATGCAATTTTGGGAAAAAAGAGTGATTGTTTTCTTTCTTTCTGTATCATACAGCCCCATGAGGTATATATATTATCATCCTCCTCTTACAGATGGGAACAGCTACTTAGTGGCAGAGCTGGAATTTAAACCCAGGTCTTCTGATTCCAGAGACCATTCACATTTAGAATCTAGATCTTAAACATATTGCCCTCGAGGTGGAATTTTAGGTTTATGTAAATAGAGTTGATTCTTGGTTTTGGCAGTTATCTGCTTACTGTTTTCTAGCTTCCATAATTTTATAGCTGCCTCTTGCTTCTTTTTCTCATCTTTGTGAATATATGCCTCTAAAATTTCTTTAACATCATTTTAATGGCCTTTTGGAAAGGAATAAAATTAAATTGAAGTATTCAACCTGTTATTTTTACCTGGAATTTCCTTTTAATTCAGTTTTCTTAAATGTATTTGTCCAGGAAATTATCCAGTTCATCTAAATTTTCAAATATAAAAGGAATAAAGAGCATTCCTCATACTATTCTCTTTTAATCTCTCCTTTATTTCTATTTATATCTTTCATTCCTAATATTTTATTATTTGGTTTTCTTTGCTTTTTAAAAATAATTTAAAAAAATAAAAGTTGTCTAAGTCTTTTTTAATGAATCTGTTATCTTTTTTTATTTTTTATTTTTTATTAATGTGTTACATGTGTACATATCTTCCCATTGCGCCCCCCTCCCTATTCCCATGCATGTCCTAACCCCCCAGTGTCTTGTGTCCTTTGGTTGTGCTTATGTTATCTCTTTTTGTCTATATATTTAATTTCTGTATCAACTTTATTCTTTGGGTTAGGTTTGTTTTTTATGTGTCGTGTTTGAACATATTAATTTTTCAATCTTTTAAAATTTCTAACAAGCATGCCTCTACAAATTCTCTTCAGGAAACCTTTAAAATGTACAATATTGAATTATGATGGTTATTATGAAAAAATGGGTGCATATAGATAAGAATTCAAAAAGATTGGAAAAATTCAGGGTTTCTTTTTTATTGTTTAAAATTAGGAAGGTATTTTTAAAAACTATTTTATTGCTTTAGTGCCTTTAAAGAGAGCTTCATTTATCTAGATAATTAACTCATACATTTCATTTTATTAATCTAAAATTAAGTAAGTGAATTTTTACTACTATGCGGATTAGAGTAGCTAAAGAAGGCAGATGGACTTTAACCTTTCTTTTTTGAATTGACAAGGTAAACTTAAAAAGCAAGCAAAGCTATGAGTTTAATGGCCGAATTTTTATGGGCTATTTGCTTCATGTGGACTCGATGATGCTGAGCTAATTGTAATTATGGCAGGTACTATATGGAGATGCAGGAGAAGATGCAGAATGCCATGCAGCCAAACTGCTTGAAGTCATCATTCTTCAGTGCAAAGGAAGGGGAATTGATCAGGTAATATATGTGGAAAGACTCTTGATGTTTACATTTAAAATTTACATTTCCGATTGATTTGTTTACATTATGATGAAAATTTAAAAATTTTGGAAATTTCATCTTGTATTTTGCTTAGAAGGAGATACACAAAAAATATGTAATAATTTAAGGGGCTACCAAGAAGATAATAAAGGAGATAAATGTGTAAATGTTACACAATTGGATTCTCAGAGAGTTGAAACTTTCCTGTTTCTGTGTGTGTTATTGTAGTATTCCCAGATTACTTTTTTAAAAACAGAAATGAAGATTCTTTGTAAAAAAGAAAAGTTTTTTGTTTACTGATTTTAAAAAGTATTATAAATTTTGAACAAGATTAATTTTTGATGCTATTGTGGTGTGATAAGCAATTTCTGAGAAAAAAGTGTTAAAATGTTTAGGTAAAACTATGGAGTTATCTCTTTTTTCAGGCCTGTAACTTTTTATAACACCTTTATTGAGATAAGATTTACATACCATGTAATTTACCTATTGAATGTGTATAGATTTGCCTATTCTAGACCTTTCACACAAATGAAATTGCATGTGGACCTTTGTGAATGACTTCTCTCTGTTAGCATAATTTTTTTTAAGTGTTGGCTTTCTATATTTCAGAGAAGAAGGGAGAGGGAGAGAGATAGAGACATCAATGATGAGAGAGAATCATTGATTGGCTGCCTCCTGCATGCCCCCCACTGGGTATCGAGCCCCCAACCTGGGCTTGTGCCCTTGACTAATTGAATCCTGGATGCTTCAGTCCACAGCCTGGTACTCAATCGACTGAGCTAAACTGGCTAGGGCAAGCATGTTACAATTGATGAATCTGCATTGACACATCATAATCACTCAAAGTCCATAGTTTACAGTAGGGTTCACTCTTTTTTTTTTTTTTTAAATAATTCTTTATTGTTGAAAGTATTACATATGTTCCTTTTCCCTCCCATTGACCCCCTCCAGCCCCACTCCCACCCACTTATCCCCCCTATCCCAGGTCTTTAGCATTCTATTGTCTGTGTCCATGGGTTATGCATATACACATACAAGGTCTTTGAATGTTCACTCTTGATGTATGTTCTAGAGTTTGGACAAATTTATAATGACATATATCCACCCTTATAGTAGCATATACAGTAGTTTCGCTGCCCCAAAATTCCTCTGTTCTGCCTGTTCACCCATCCTCCTCTGAAACTTTGATTTTTAAAATTTGCTTTTAAAGTGAACTTATTTTAAAACCTCAGAATTTTATGTTACACAAATGATTTCAGTCTATCCATTGTTATCGAAAATAATGATTGACAAATATTTCTAATAAGATTAGTTCATCAGTATGCATTTTTGAATTGGGGTCAGATGACTTTGTACCAAGTCCACCCTGTTTTTCTTTATTCTTTTTCTTTTAGTTATATGAGTAGGAATTTTCTTTCTCAAGAGAAATTCTGATGACATAATGCTTATTCTCAGCCCTGTTCACTTATCTTCCTAATTTAGCTAATTACCATAGTCATTTTACTTTAAACATGGAAGGCTGAATCCATATTTGGATTACTGCCACAAATTGGGTGTGAACTCTTTAGGACAGTCTCCAGCTAACTGGACTCTGCCCTGAAAAGGGAAGGAGACTTCCGGTACTGCTCTATCGTCTCTCTTTGGCCCTTTCATCACTCTTGTTTTTATTTTTTTTTATTTATTTTTGTTTTTTTTTAGAATATAAGTTAAGTATCTCTCAAATTGATTTAAATAAGCAAAGGTTTTATGGCCATTAAGGGTATCTTATTTATTGATTATACTTTTTATTTTCTATACTTTTTTTTAAAACCAATATTCAGCTTTCTATAAAAGTTACTTGGTTTCTTTGTGTATGATGATTCTTTTTTTATATTTTTCCTCTAGTGCATTCCACTCTTTGTTCAGCTTGTTTTGGAGAGATTAACCCGAGGGGTCAAAACCAGTGAGCTCCGGACTATGTGTCTTCAGGTTGCGATTGCTGCCTTGTACTACAACCCTGATTTGCTGCTACATACCCTAGAGAGAATTCAGTTGCCTCACAACCCTGGACCTATAACTGTACAGTTTATAAATCAGTGGATGAATGATACAGATTGTTTTCTTGGGTAAGTGTTTTCTTAATTTTGTACTGTGTTTCTGTTTCTGGAAAGTTGAATTTTTAAAATGTACACGATATTATATAGAAAGATAATTTTTATATCTTAAGAATTTTTAGTGTATTGTTGACATATTTAATTTTTAGAGAGTTAGGAATGTATTTCACCAGTATAATCTAGTGGGAAGAATGCTGGCTTTGAAAATTAGGTATAGCTCTTCCCTACTTGTTTTTGATTTGTGTATATTGTTATAGCACTACGAAACAAAAATTAAGTGTTCATCCTGATTCCATGACTATTAATTGTTTTTGGGTAAAAAAGTGGAGTCAAGTGTTAAGGAAGTTACCAGTTTGGGATATTGAAAACCTTGCAGATCTCCAGTTGTGGGTGATCAGGCCTAAACGGGCAGTTGGACACCCCTCTCATAATCTAGGACTACTGGCTTTCAACTGCTTGCCTGCCTGCCTTTCTGATTGTCCCTAACGACTTCTGCCTGTCAGCCTGATCACCCCCTAACCACTCTCCTACCAGCCTGATTGATGCCTAACTGCTCCCCTGCCAGCCTGTTTGCCCCTCACTGCCCTCCCCTCAGGCATGGTTGCTCTTAACTGCCCTCTGCAGGCCTGGTCCCTCCCCAGATGCTCTCCTCTTCAGGCGTGGGTGCCCCCCTCAACTGCCCTTTCCTGCAGGCCTGGTCACCCCAACTTCCCACCTCTGCTGGCATGGTCATCCCTAACTGTCCTCCCCTGCTGGCTTGATCACTCACAACTGCCCTCCCTTGCAGGCTTGGTCCCTTCCAACTGCCCTCCCCTGCTGGCCATCTTGTGTCTACATAGGGGCAGCCATCTTGTGTGTTGGAGTGATGGTAAATTTGCATATTATTTTTTTTATTAGATAGGATAGAGGCCTGGTGCACGGGTAGGGGCCAGCTGGTTTGCCCTGAATGGTGTCTCTGATCAGGGTGGGGGCTCCTTTGGGGTGTGGGTGGCCTGGGTGAAGGGCCTGTGATGGTTTGCAGGCTGGCCACACCTCCCAGTGACCCAAGAAGAGGCCCTGAGGTCTGGGATTTATTTATCTTCTATAATTGAAACTTTATAGCCTTGAGTGGAGGCCAAGGCAGGCCAGGGCTATAGAAGCTTGGCTTCCTCCATCGCCAGGGGCAACTCAAGCCTTCTGCTCTTTGCAGTTCAGTGGCTGCCACCATTTTTGTTGGGATTTATTTATCTTCTATAATTGAAATTTTGTATCCTTGAGTGGAATACAAGGCCGGCCAAGGTGTGCGGAAAGCTTGGCTTCCTCTTTTGTTTTGCTGGGGAAACTCAAGCCTCTTGCTCTTTCCTTGGCCGCAGCAATCTTGATTGGGTTAATTTGCATACACGCTCCTGATTGGCTGGTGGGTATGGCTTGAGGGCGTAGCAAAGGTATGGTCAATTTGCATATTACTCTTTTATTAGATAGGATATGGAGCACTTGCCTAGTTTTCTGACAGGAAAAGTCAGATTCCAAAGTAGTTATATGCTCACCTCCAGTGACCCAACACATAATAGTGACTTTGTTATGCTAGAATTGGAGCTAATTTGTTTAAAGCATTAGAAATAACGAATGCTCTTTTTAAGCTTTGTAAGATATCATTTTGAAAAATGTGCTGGTGGGCAAAGACTTCCAGCAGGAGAATAGTTGGGAGACTGCAAAGTGGTTGGGAAATAACAGAGGCCTAAATTATCCTTATACACTGCTTTGTTTATTCCAGTTATTCAATTTTGTAGGAAACTGGAATGTGGCCCTGCTTTAGATTTCTTATTAAATCCTAGAAGGGATGAACATACGTTAAAAAGAAATTGTGCTTCAAGTCGTCTCTAACGAAGGTTTAGAGCATAGGGATTTAGTCATTCACAGTGATGCAGGTGGTACTCTTGTCTCTTTATTAGCATCTATAAGCAGTTTTCTAAAGATAGAAAGGCTGGCTGGGCACACTTGGATTGTGCTTCCTTAGATTCTTTAGAGCCCCACTTAGTAATCATATTTCCTGCTGTGATCCCCTTGACACCTGGTATGCACTACTAGTTAGGGCTACTTGGATGAGAAAGCCCTCAGGGAAGTATGCTCCTGTTAGAGCATACTTCTTTGGCAGTAGTAACTTGAATGAATCAAGCAATGCAACTAATGAAGAATAACAGAAGTTTGAAATATATTTATCATTGGGTTTGTTGTATATTATCCTCATTTTAAACAAATTGAATAACTGCAAATGAATTTTTTGTTCATGCCAGAGTTTTAAATGTTATACCATATTAGGAGCCCAGTGCACGAATTCATGCATTTTGAAAGGAACTGTGTGCCACGAGGCTGTGGTGGGCAGAGGTCTCAGCCCATCCTCCGTGCCCCCTCTGGCCGTGGCCCCTGGTCCTCTGTTGGCAGTCCTGCTCCTGTTGCTGCTACTCCCATGCACTGTTGGTGCTGGCCCTGCTTGCACCCGCTGATGGCATGGAGCAAGTGGGGCCAGCACCAGCAGCGGGCATGAGTGGGGCCGGTGCTGTCAGCGGGTGTGAGCAATGGCTGCTTCCCCAATCGCCCCTCAGGAGCAGGGGGAGGTGAAGAATCCCTCAGGGGTGATTGGGGCTGGCAGCACCTGCTCGCACCCGCTGACAGTGCTGAGCGATTTGGATTGGCACCAGGCTCCAGCAGCAGGGGTGAGCCACAGTGCCGGCTGTGTGTGTGAATGGGCCAGCACTGATAGTGGCTGTGGGCAGCAGCTCTGGAGCCAGCAGCAGGTGTGAGAGGTGACTGCTGGCCCCAGTTGCCCCTCAGGACCAGGGCAAGGTGGAGAAGCCCTGAGGGGTGATTGGGGATGGCAGCTGCCACTCGCACCCATTGATAGTGCTGAGCAATCAAGGCCAGTGCCAGGCGCCAGCAATAGGTGTGAGTGATGGCTCCAGCACTGGCAGTGGGTACGAGTGGGGCCAGTGCCAGCAACAGGTGTGAGTGCCCAGCAGGACTATGGTTTGCAGGAGGAAAGAATTTTCAGTAACCACCAGAGGCTTGGCCCAATGACAGTGACCAGTGCCCCACCTTGGTCTGGCACCCCTGCTCACCTGTTCTACCATCCTGCCATGGCCTATGCCCACCACATTCCACACTTTGTCTCCTGCTGTGATGCCTGGTGGTCAGCGCATGTCATAGCGACTGGTTGTTCCGCCGTTTGGTCAATTTACATATTACGGTTTCAGATAGATAGATAGATAGATAGATAGATAGATAGATAGTAGTCTTTTTATTCTTAATATTTTTAGTTTCAAACAACTTATAGGAAATATTTAGTAGAAAAATGTGTGTAATGTATATTGGTCAAACTTCTTTCCTTCATAATTAAATTTTCCTTGTCTTCTGTTATAACAGAAAACATTTAATTGATTTACTTACAGATGTTAAGTTCAGCATATTAGATACTGAGTTTTTGAAATAAGTTTTGGTGCCTGGGATTAGTGTAGAGGGTATCTGCCAAAAAGACTAATATAATAAAGACAAAGTTTAAGGAATTCTTCCATTTTCCTCATGGGATAGGAACTTTCTACTATCAAATATAGGTATTCCTGCTTTAATAAAACTTGTTATACCAAGGCTCTGATATAGCAGCCTATATAATAAAGAGGTGATATGCAAATTGACTGTCACTCCAATACACAAAATGGCCGCCCCATGTGTACACAAGATGGCTTTCACAAGATAGTCAGCAGGGGAGGGCAGTTGTGGGCAATCAGGCCAGCAGGAGACGGCAGTTAGGGGAGACCAAACCTGCAGGAGAGGGCAGTTAGAGGCAATCGGGCTGGTAGGGGAGCAGTTAGGCATCCATCAGGCTGGCAGTGGAGTGGTTAGGGGGTGATCAGGCTGGCAGGCAGAAGTGGTTAGGGCCAATCAGGCAGTCAGGCAGGTGAGCAGTTGGAAGCCAGCAGTCCTGGATTGTGAGAGGGATGTCTGACTGCCTTTTGGGGCCTGATTTTGGTGGGATTGGGCCTAAACGAGCAGTTGGACATCCCTCAAAGGGTTCCAGATTGGAGAAGGAACAGGCTAGCCTGAGGGACATCACTCACCCCTGTGCACAGATTTTGTGCACCGGGCCTGTAGTTTATAATAATCATAAATTGATGGTACAGTAAGATTCTCTATATGAATTGCTGACTCCCATAGATCTTTGATGATAATTGGTTTACAAAACTTAACTTACATAGGATTTCATAGAATATAAATTGGGGATATCTCTATATAATTTCAGTGAATGCACCTTAGAGTACACCTTGGACATTCATTTTTTAATTCTTTAGAATTTTTCCTCATTCCTCACATGCACATTTATTTGTCCTTCATAATTTGTAGGCATCATGATCGGAAGATGTGTATAATAGGACTGAGTATCCTCTTGGAATTGCAGAATCGGCCTCCTGCAGTAGATGCTGTGGTGGCACAGATTGTGCCCTCAGTTCTCTTCCTTTTCCTTGGCCTGAAGCAGGTCTGTGCTACC
>PVJN01040244.1:0-19384 GCA_004026805.1 Lasiurus borealis | reverse complement strand
AATGTAATCTTTTTGATTTCAGAAGGGGATTTTGAGACTTACAGATATATATCACATTGATTAAAATATTTTGTAACAGGATATTAATTACATATGTATAGGAGTTATTACATTTTACTGAGTTTAGTAATTTTATTATACTGGATTATTCTTAAGAATTTAGGTTGTGGGGATCAATCTGTGGAGAGTGCACACAGAACATAAAATAATAGGTGTTACTGTCAGTATCTTGTTGGAAAATAATGAACCAAGAAACAGGGATACCGCACATGTGTATACACACCCATTTACAAACATACTTTCTCTGGCTTCAGAGTCATATACAGAAACATAATCTGAGTTGTTAAGGTAATGAAAACACTACAATTCTACTCACATGAGGTTTCAATCTGCTAATTTTATAATAGGGTGATAAGTAGCTCCATATCCAGAATTTGAAGGGTTAAAGAAAAATAAGTTTCAACCGAGGGACAAACAAGACACAGTTCAGTCCATAGGTCACATCTGGCTCCCAATATGATTCCATACCGTCTTTATCACCATCCAGCGATAGCAAGTGCCTTTCTGCTTTGTAGTGTAAAATATTAACTTGTCAGTCGTATTGGTCTGTGAGCAGCTGCCTGAACACTGACACAAATAGCAACACTATCATAGGAAGTTAGTTGTACTAGGAATATGTGGTCCTGTGATTGAATGCTTTCATTTTATGTAGAACTTTTCTGAAGCCTTCCAAATGAAATCTCTTTCTGACAAGAGTAATGCCAAAAGGAGAATTTATTAGAATTCAGTCAGATTGTATGAGGCTGTTAAGTTATTTGACTACACGTGAATCAGGGGCTAAGTGTGGGAAATTGGTGGTAGCTGAATTGTGAGTGATAATACTCAATGGTCACCCCGTATTTCATTGGCTTAGAAAATGTTTCATGCTCTGCTGTCAGAGATCCATCTCTGCTCAAAGGAAGAAAGCGAAGATATTTCCTCTAGCATATAATTCTATTTATTTATATAGGTCAATGGTATATTAATAGGAGACCTATAATTTATCTTCCAAATCGGAACACGTTTGAGGGTGGAAGGGGGGACTATTGAAAATTATTATATCGGAACTACTGGAATAAACCAAAAAGAACTGTGGGATGCATAGGTAACCTAAGGAAGAGGTATAAACTTTACAAGATAGTTTCACAGGTGACCCAGGACTGAGGCTCTAGTGAAACTTATTGTCATCTGCTTAGCACTGAAATGATGTTGCATAAATGAATGATTTTCATACAATAGCTAATCCATTTTATAACATGAGGATTAAATATGGCTCTGAGCTCTAAAAAAGTTTGAACATGGTAAGTAAGGTGTTGCAGCATCATTAAATAGACATGCCTGATACATTGGCTGTCTAAAAATGATATGATTTCATAATTTCCACTATTATTTTGACCTTTTTGGTCTACTTCCAGTTTATATCTCTTTCACAGAATTTTCGTTTGAGGCTGATTTGTAATTTAACAAAACAGAGCATATTTTATTTGTTTCCCCTTTAAACCCCATTTTTTTCAGCAAATCTGACTAATATGAATATTGTAGTTAAAAGAGAGCCTTGAAAACCATGGCTGGCCGGTGTAACAAGGTGGTGAGAGTGTCAGCCCGTGCACTGAATGGTCTCAGGTTCAATTCCAGATCAAGGGTGTGTACCTGGATTGCAGTTTCCATCCCTGGCCCTGTGCAGGAGGAAACTATTCAATGTCTCTTTCTCTTTCTCTCTCTCTCTTTCTCTCCCTCTCTTTCTTCTCTCTCTCTCTCTCTCTCTCTCTCTCTCTCTCTCTCTCTCTCTCTCTCTCTCTCTCTCTCTCTCCCCCTCCCCAATCTCCATTCCCCTCTATCCTTTTCTTCCACTCCCTAAAAATCAGTAGAAAAAAAATATCACAGGTAGTGAGAGAATTAACAAACGAGAGAGAAAAACACTCATGATTTTCTTGTTTGCTATGATGCTATCTTACTGTATCTTCTTAGGTGAATGACCAAGTGATTTTATTGATATCTTTATGAAGTTTTATAATAAAATAAGCCACGTGAGTGCATTTTATGCAGCTTACTTAGGTTTTTTAGCTGAAAGATAGTATAGTTATGTGGAATGGTGTTATCAAAACAGAACCATAAACCAAATTCTTTGCAGGTTTTGCAGGTGATACATTCATCCACGAGTCTCTAAATCCTATTGAAAATGCTGTTGTAAAGAACATTTTTTCCAATTTGGAAAAGGTCTTATTTGATAAATTGCTTCAGTATCTCTGAATTATTGTCATAGAAAAATATTTCAAATTTCAAGTGCAACTTGCAAAATGATGGCACAAATTATTTTACCTGGTGAGTTGCTTGGTTAAGTCATATTTGCTTCTGTACCTTTGATATCTAAACTAGATTTACTTAATTTTCATAATATTTTGAGGAAAACACAGTTGAATTTAAAATAGTTCTGTGACTGTGTAACTGTGCTGTTGAAAAATAAGTACACTTCACCCTTTTAATTGGCTCAGAGGAAATGAAATCATCAATGTGTTCTCTTAGTTTAGTCTATTGTTAAGTTGCATTATTTCTTCATTTGTATCTTTAGAACTTAGATACGTTGAGTTCAGAAAGTTCCTCTTTGTGCTATCAACACCATTTTTTCTTTTAAAATAATTTCCCACTTTGTATTTTATTAGCCTTAAGCTTTACTTTTTGTAAGCTACACAATTGTTTTTCCTGAATATGCAGTCTATTTTCTTTAAGGAGAATAGACAATGCTGTTTGCATTTTATAATTAAGTTGCTCTGGATCAACCTTTCCATAATAAATAAGAAACGATTTTATTATGAGTCTTACATTACATAGCAATGGAGTTCACCTCTCTCTCTCTCACCCCACCATACAAATGGAGATTTTTGTTCTATTTCTGCTTTTAAAAAATAATCCATTGACATGTGCATATAATGATTATGTTCAGCTATGCTGTAACTATGAAAATGCTCAACACAAAGTAGACGCTTAGTATTTCTTTGTTGAATATATTTGGGCATAAAATTTATTTTTGTTACCCATAAAGATTTCTATGTTGAGATATGGTCACCTAAGGAATATTCAGGAAAACTGGGAATTATGGTGGTCCCTTTAGGCTAGGTTTTGCCTATAGTGGGGGACTAGGGTGACGACATCTAATAAATTTGTTTCATATTCTGAGAATACAGGTTTTTTCATGAGTTGAAATAGATGTCATTGTTTGTTCAAATAAAGAAACAATTTTTTCCAAATAATATGCATCCATCTAGAGCTCATTTGTGGCACCTCTCCCCATTTGTCTTCCTCCAGCCTTTTGAGAAAGGGTGTGTTTGCATATGAGCAGCCTTTCCATGAAATGATATTCTCATTCTGTATATTTTAATATACATTCATCCCAGATAGAACCCTTAAAGAAGAAATGGAAAGGAACTAAATTTAATTCCTATAGTAAAATAAACTTTTACTTTGTAAAAGAAAATTGCATCATGGTGATTAAGAAAACGGTATTTCTAATTCTGTACTGATAATGTTGGGTTTTAATGGCATTTTGCTTTACTGGTAGAATTTATCAGTCTATATTACTTTTATTTTAATCATTAAAGGTCCTTATTTTTAAAAAAGATTCCTTTATAAATGCTCTGGTTTTTTAAAACTAAGATTTTTATCAGTATAACAAAAGTAACCAAAATTAATCCAAGAGGCTCATCCTAATTAACCTCTCAATGACTTTATTCTTGAATATTTGACTGTGAAATTTATAATAACCTTAGGATATGGTACATGGACATTCTTCTTTGCTAGCTTTGCTGCTCATTCAGTTTTTATGATTTAAAATTATTAAAATGGAATAAATATTTAGCCTCATCCCAGAAAAGTTTTATTTCAATCTAAAACAATGGAAATGTTAGTGACAGTACTGTGAGCAATGTCATATGAAATGGATTCTCTTTGTGATCCATATATTAAGGAAGGTAACAGGAAGAAGGAGAAATAATACAATGTATGTTATATATGATACATCCTGTTCTTAAAAATGTTGTTCTAACATTAGATTCAAGAATGACAATAGGAAAAATTATCATAAAACACATACAAGCATCCATTACTAGTGGCTTTTAATGAATTCTGTCATGGAAAATGTAGGCATGGGATAGAGGAGCACTGAAATTATTTGATATGTCCTATAATGTTAAAAAATCATATAAATCATATAAATTTCTTATATGGGCAACAGATAAACATAGCAACATATTTTTTACTAGTGACAAATATAGGTTATAAATACATTACTAAAGGCATTTTAATTTTTAAAACCCCGTCTTCTTGTGCTAAAAAATTATTCTTGAACTATAAAGATATTATTCTTGAAATATAAAGAAACTGCCCTGTGGTCAGTGATAGTCTTAACTACCTGTCAATCAAAAGCAGAAGTTTGTTGAGACATTTAATTACAAGATGATATAGTCATCAAATGTCTTTGTGGTAATTGACAGACTATTTTGTCTTGAAAGCTTGCAGCTATTTTCCCTGAGGTCAGAGATGTTCAGAGGTAAACTTAGTAATGACATGTCCTTTATTATCATATTATAATATTGGAAAAGTTGCAATTATCCTAATAAATTAATAAAAGTAATAATTTCATAATATAATTGCATAATATACAAGTTATCAACTGCATTTTTGTTACATGGTTGGAATTTTTATTTTTTCATTATACTTACACTATGTTAATTGTTCCCAATGAGGTCTAAACGAAGAAAGATTCTGAAATTTTTCAAAAGCCATGTCTGTACTTATGTGAGGCCAGTGTTAGAATAAGTGGTCCCACTTATTTTTCTTCCCTCCTTTTTCTCCTCTGCTGTTTTACAAAGCCTTAAAATAAATAAAGAGGATTACTATGTAGTTAACACTATTATTATTTACCAAGTTTTGTCTTTTGTCTTAAGTTTTTTTTTTTGTTTTGTTTTGGCTTAAATGTCTTCTACTTAATTCAATCAGATTAATGCAAAAAAAAAGGTTGTGGTTTTTCTTTTTTTCCCCCTCTTTTCTTTTATTCAATAACTCTCTTCACATTCTGGGAGAACACATTATTTTTAATCAAACATTTTGCACAATTTTTTAAGAATAGATCCACTTTTTATGTTAAAAGGAATGATAATGTCAGTAATTAGTTTTAAATAGCCAAATATACAATTTTAGTATTTAGATTAAATAGCAATCGATACAACCTTTGATTTCCTAACATTTGCATAAATCTAGAAAATAGATCTATTTAATCCCCATCTTATTTGTGCTGCCAAATCTTCTAGCTAATCAAAGTTAATGAAGGATAGACACTTCCCTGAGTAGATTAAACATAATTTTATTTGTAGAATGATCTGACTATGAGTTTGCACTTAGTGGTTGCCATTTATCTTCTATATACTAGTAATAGAAGAACATGCAAATTGTTCAGGTTGCTGTCACAGTAACAACCAAACAGCAAGTTGCATGGGGTGACCAGGCCGGCTGGGGGTTTAGTGAGGGATTACCAAACAACTGAACAGCAGTCTCCATGGGCAACTAGGCAGGGGGGAAGTGAGGAGAGTGGGGGTGACCAGGCTAGTGCGGCGGCAGTTAGGGGTGATCAGTCTGGCGGGGAGCCAGTTGGGAGTGACCAGGCCAGCAGGGAGCCAGTTGTAGGTGACCAGGCTGGCAGGGGGGCAGTGAAGGGTGACCAGACCAGCAGAGGGGGGCAGTTGGAGGAGACCAGGATGTCAGGGGGAGGGGCAGTAAGGGGTGGCCAGATCAGCAGGGTGGGCAGTTGAGGGCAATCAGTCTGGCAGGGGGAACAGTTGAGGGTGATCAGGCGGGCAGGCAGAGGTGATTAGTTCTGATCAGGCAAGCAGGTGAGCAGCGAGGAGCCAGTGGTTTCAGATTGTGTGAGGGATGTCCAATTGCCGTTTTTGGCCCGATCCCCAGGATTGGGCCTAAACCAGCAGTCAGACATCCTCCAAGGGGTTTCTGATTGGAGAAGGTGCAGGATGGGCTGAGGGTCCCCTGCCCCATGCACAAATTTTGTGCCCCATGCCTTTAATATATAATAAAAGGATAATATGCAATTATCCCCTCTACCTGGAGTTCAATTGGGAGTGTAACCAGAAGTCCAACCAGCGGGTAGGGCCAGCCCACCACCTGCAGTCCCTCTCCCCAGCCTTCCCCACCTCTGATAGCCTCCCCCAACTCTGACCTGAGTGGGCCAATGGGTCCTCACTTGTGCACGAATTTATGCACCTCCTCTTTAATTTATATAGAAAGTCTTTTACATCTTTAGATGACTTCTGTTTCATTGACAGAGAATTAATATTATGATTTGATTAACTTTCTCCTGGGATTGGAAAGGACCTTTTGTAATTTTGATTTAAACTTTCTTGCAATTGTTTATATTTGTCTTGGGTGTGCTGATACAGTCCTTAGTATGCTAGGGAGAAAGGTTTTTATCTTTGGTACCCAAAGTCAGAATGTTTACCCACGTCACTGACTGGGCCATAAGATTAATAAACTTTAATAGTTCTGATTACTTTAGGAGAGGTTTGAAAGTAATATACTAAGCATGTCAAATTCATGGCCCGTGGGCCACATGTGGCCTACAATGAATAATTTTGCAGCCTCAGCCAATATAATGCTATGTAAGAAACTTTTCAACAAAAATTTTGTAACTTAATTTTTACAATATCCTGTTATACATCCTATTTAATAAACGAGAAACATGCAAATTGACCATACCACCACTACACCCATAAGCCATGCCCACCAGCCAATCAGGAGTGAGAATGCAAATTAACCCAACCAAGATGATGGCGGCCTTGGAGCTGGAGTGAGCTGAAGGCTTGGGTTGCCCCAGGTGATGAAGGAAGCCAAGATTCCTGCCCACCCTGGCTGGTCCTGGACTCTGCTCAAATAGACCCTGAAAAAAAAATGAGGTACTGGGAGCTTAGGTCACTGGGGGCCATGGACAGCCTGCAAACAGCCATCAGCCCCTCACCCAGACTGGCCACACCCCCATGGGGTGAGGGTCCCTGCTGGGGAGCTTGGCCAGCCTGCAAACAACCATCAGCCCCTCACCCAGGCTGGCCAGGCACCCCAGTGGGGACCCCCCACCCTGAAAGGGGTGTGGCCAGCCTGAAAATGGCCCTCAGTTCCTTACCCAGGCTGGGAAGTCACCCCAGCAGGGCCCCAACCCATGCACCAGGCCTCTATCTATATTAATAAAAGGATAATATGCTAATTAGACTAGGAAACCTTCCAGGAGACCATCCAGACATTCTTCTGGACAAAGCTATGGTGGCATGGCCAAAGTAGAGGTGGTTAGAGGCCAAGAGGGGAGGGCAGCTGTGGGTGATCAGGCCAGGATGGGATGGCAATTGTGGGTGATCAGGCTGTTGGAGGTAAGCACACCAGCAGGGGGCCAGTTGGGGGCCAGCAGGCTGTCATTGGGGGTCAATTGGAGGTGATCAGGACAGCAGGGGACATTTTAGAGTGAGAAGGCCAGCAGGGGGCAGTTGGGGGTGATCATGCTGGCAGGGGCGCATTTGGGGATGAGCAGGGCAGCTGGGAGAGAGCAGGCCATCAAGCAGAGTGGTTGTGGGCAATCTGGCAGGCAGGCAGACAGGTGAGTGGTTAGGAGCCAGCAGTCCCAGATTGCAAGAGGGTTGTCCAACTGCTGGTTTAGGCCCAATCTCTGTAAACCGGCAGTAAGACATCCTTTGAGGGTTCCCAGATTGAAGAAGGTGCAGGCCAGGCTGAGGAACACCCCCCCATGCATGAATTTCGTGCACCTGGCCACTAGTAGTTATTAATAACAAATGACAATGTTAGCTAATAACAGATTATTATAATCATGTTGCATTCATTTCCCTTACAAGCCTTATGTACAGGCGCACCATTTCTCTCCACTAATACTAGCAGCAAATATTTTAGCAGCTGATTGCCACATCATTAGTCTTGTACTGACTTGTTTGGTGTGTACAACAGGAAACATTTCACTTTCCTAGAACAAAAAAATAGCTTTATTTGTGTTGCACTTATTAATTTGTGAAATTATTCAGTGTCTGGCAAATAATGTTTAAGAAAAAAAATATTAATTTCTATTAAAATGTTCTATTATTTTATATTAACGATTACTTGTTTATTTCAGCCATTTGTATTAAGCATATCTCTCTCAAAAGAAACCTACATTTCTATGAAAATTGAAGCTTTTGTTTTTTTGCAGCCCACATAAACAAACTTTGTTTATTGGGTTTGTGTTAGCCTTTGAGGTTGACATGCTTGTAATACACAATAGCTATATATATTAAACAGGAAACTTATATTGTTCTTTTTTTTTCCCTCAGTGGAGAGAAGGAATGATCTAGAGCCAAATCTGTTTTAGGGGAGACTAAAAAGTTGTAGGAACTCATTGGTATTATGGTTGTGAAATTGACAGTGTTTTATAACTTTGAAAAGAATACTAAGGATAAAAATAACCACCAATATTTACTGAGTAAAGTTTGCTGTGTTCTTGGCACTGATTTAAGAACATCACATACACAAACACATTTAGTACACCCAAAATCATATGAGGGAGGTGCTACAATTACCTCCATTTTGCAGATGAAGAAACAGAGGCACAGAGAGTCAAATAACTTGCTGATGTTACACAACTAGTGTGTTTAAAGGTGAAATTTAAACCCAGACAGACTGACTCCAGCATCTATGTTCTTAAACCACTAAGAATATCATAGAGCAATATACTATAAAGAGCAATTAAATGGGAATTAGAAGACTTGGATACTAGTCTTATTTTATTGATACTAAGTAGTCCCATAATCTGCACAAATTTATTCACTGGTCCAAAGTTTCCTCATGTGAGAATTGGACAAATTCAAGGTTTACTAATCTGCGTTATGAAACCTACAAATGGAGATTAATTCTTTTTGGTATTCACTCTTTGCCCACCAAATTTTCTGTTTCAATATATTACTTTTGTTATGTTGGATTATGAAAAGAGATTTGGGTTCAAATGTGAAATAGGACTTAATCGTCTATGTTGAACAAAAGTAGAATAGGCTAATTTAAGCTTTAGTGGAAGTACCATCAAATGAAGATGTTTGAGCAGAGATTGGATGACCACTTGCTAAGGTGCTTAACAGAGCACTAAGGTATCAATTGTGCAGTACATAGCTGGATGACTTACTTCCCCAGTTTTATTGAGGTATGATTGATAAATACAAATTGTATATATTTAGGTTGCATAACATATTTTTAAGTTGTGCAACCTAAATATATTTTAAGGTATATAACATGATTGAATATATGTATATACTGACATTTTTAAAGAGTTTTATGTTTATTAAATTTATTGGGATTACATTGGTTATTAGGATTATATAGGTTTCAAATGTACAATTTTACGTTATATCATCTATATATTGTATTGTGAGCCCAACATCCAGTGAAATCTTTTTTTCTCATTTTATATTTGATCGCCTTTACCTTTTACTACCCATCCAGACCCTTCCCTCTGGTAACCACTGTACAGTTGTCTGTGTCTATGAGTTTTTGTTTGTTTATTTTTATTGTTGTTAATTTTTTTTTGCTTTCAACTTTTAATGCTCACTTTTATCCTGAAATTTTGTGATTCTACAAATGCCTTCAACATCTTATTTATTCAACAAAAGTAACCTATCTACAACTGTATTTAAACACACATATGATAATGTGAATGTGGGTTCTTTAAGAACCCAACTTTGAGTATAAATCTTGCATATAGTTCATCTATTTTAAAGGTTTTAGATGTTCTAGTGCTAAATAAAAAAAAATGTAAGAGACAATATTACTTATTTTAAAAAGAGACATAGTTATAATGATTAAAAACATTGATTTTAGCTTAATATGCTATCACACAAGAGGCTTCAGATATCTACTAAACAGATATTTTGGAATAGAGCATATTCTAAGTAGATGAAACTACATAAAGAATGGTAGTGGGGTAAGTTGTAATCCCTTGAAAATTACTTTCTCATGCCTCAATTATAAACCTGATGGCTGCCCTTGGACCTAGGACCAGAGCTCAGCCCCTTTTTTGGGCCCTGGGCATTGGGCTGTAGCTCTAGAGAAAACATTGTCAACCTTTGAATAAAGACTCTACCATTACTACCTGTGATATTTGGGAGGTAATTTAACCTTTTCAAATATCAGTTTCCTCATTTGTAAATGGAGTAATAAGATACTTGACCTATAGGGTTATTGTTAGAATTAAATATGGGTATTTTAGCTGTTATTATATACTAGAGGCCTGGTGCATGAAATTTGTGCATGGATGTGTGTGTGTGTGTCTGTCCCTCAGCAAGCTTGTACTCTCTCCAATCTGGGACCCCTGAGAGATGTATGACTGCCCAGGATCTGGCCTAAATGGGGCAGTCAGACATCCCTTTCACAATCCAAGACTGCAGGTTCTCAACTGCTCACCTGCCTTACTGCCTGATTGCCCCTAACCACTTCTTCCTTCCAGCCTGATCATCCCCTAACCACTCCCCTGCCAGCCTGATTGAGGTCAAACTACTCCCCTGCTGGCCCCATTGCCCCTAACTTCCCTACCCTGCCAGCCTGGTCACCTCTAACAGTTCTCCCCTGCAGGCCTGGTCCCCCCATAATGCCCTCCTCTGCAGGCCTGGTCATCTCCAATTGCTCTCTACTGTCCACCATCTTATGACAATGTGAGTGCAGCCATCTTTGTGGTGGCCATCTTGTGACAACATGGGGGCAGCCATCTTGTGATTGTGTGGGAGTAGTCATCTTGTGACAACATAGGGGCCGTCATCTTGGGACAATGTAAGGGCAGCCATCTTGTGATGTGAGGGCATGAGGGTCAATTTGCATATTACCTGTTTATTATAAAGGATATTTCTACAGGAATATCTAGTATTTAAATCATATGGCTTTTATGTCAGTATACACTAACTTCTGTACTGTAGGCACTAGCCAGAGAGCTCAGGCTTAACCAAGTGTTCTACAGCTTCTACCAAAATTTGAAGAGAAATGAGTGAAATGAAGAGAAAAGATAGATGACTTAGAGAGAAAGGAGGATGTATTAACTAGGTTCTTTTAATGCCATTTTAATATCAAGTTGGATGACTCAAAAGTGTACCTATAAAGTATTATCTGACTGCATTTGAAAATCCTCTTACTGAGTTGTGATTTAATGTTGGGGGCTCAGCTTTTATTGAATATTGAATTAAATTTTAGTTACATGGACAATAATTTTGGATCCATTGTTAATGAAGTCATTTTTTATAACTGTTGATTTTTTATTATTTTAATTTTCATTGTTGCCATTTGGTACTGTAATGTTGATATGCAATCACCTTGGTGTCATTTTAATTATGTTAGTTAATACCCATCAATATTTTTTCATTTGCAACTGGAAGCTAGAAGTAAAATCTTTCACACAACATATTCAACTCAGTGGAATTGTCCTTATTTTGAACTGATTGGATAAAATCATAGGTTTAAATAAATAAAATATTTTTGTGTTTAGGTAAATTATTTAAGTGAGACAGGTGACCAGAGATTGTTGCCCTATAGAAAGACAATTATAGGATAGTGGGAAAATGGAAGCTTTGAAGTAAATAGATATGAATCTAAACCTTGGTTAAACATTCATTCACTGCAATTTTGGATAAATTAGTTTCACTCAGCCTAAATTTTTTTAAATTTTTATTTGTATAAGGATATCTGCCTTACAGTGTGGGAGAATTTCACTACATAGAAAACTGGTACATCTACACAATGGAATACTATGCTGCTGTAAAAAGGAAGGAACTCCTACCATTTGCAACAACATGGATGGAGCTGGAGAGCATTATGCTAAGTGAAATAAGTCAGTCAGAAAAAGATAAATATCACATGGTTTCTCTCATTTTTGGATTACAATTAGCAACATAAACTGATGAACAAAAACAGATCTAGAGACAGCATTGATGAGATGCTCAAACTTCAGAGGGAAGGTGGGGGAGGGTGTGTGAAAGTAGGAGAGATCAATCAAAAGACTTGTGTGCATGCATATAAGCATAACCAATGGACAGAGACAGCAAGGGGGTGAGGGCATGTATGGGAGTGGGGTGGGGGGCAATGTTATTTACTAAGTAACAATATCAAATAGAGAATTTGTCAAGAATGAATTATTTTTTCCTCTGCTGCTGTTACAGAATAAAACTATCATGAATATAAAAACAAGATAGGAAAAAAAATCAGTAATGCAAATATTAAAGTTTTTCAGTAGTTTTGGTTATCTCAGAATATTTACTATTTAAGAGACAGAAGGGACATCATAGATCATTTAGTTTGACATTTCATTTTACAGATGAAATGAAATGACTTGCCTTTGATAGCTCAGATATTTATTTGTTTGTTTATTTTAATATATTTTATTGATTTTTTACAGAGAGGAAGGGAGAAGTTTAGAGAGTTAGAACATTGACGAGAGAGAAACATAGAGCAGCTGCCTCCTGCAAATAACCAAGGTACATACCCTTGACCGGAATTGAACTTGGGAATCTTCAGTCCACAGGCTGATGCTCTATCCACTGAGCCAATTCAGGGCATGGCTCAAATATTTAGTAATAGAAACTAGATTTTTGAAACTTAGTCTAGTATTTTTCTGATGCCTCAAGCTTATTCTCTTCAGTTTTCTTTTTTATTCATTTATCTTCATGACTATGAGGGATAATGGGCACAAGTCTTTCTTTTTAAATCACATTAAATAATCATTTCAGTATTTTTTACTTTTCTTTCTACATTTTTCTATTTCCCAATCTTCTTTATAATATACTACTGCCTTTTCCCATTCTTACAATACTTTTTTCTTCCTTCCTCCTTCATGACTTTATTTCTCAGTAGGTTTTCTTCTTCTTTTATTTCCTCATTGAAAATATTTACAATAGCTACACATTAAAACAAAAATAATTCAATTCCATCCCAGCTATATTAGCTTTGTCATTTTAATCTGTCCCTTCATGGAGTACCATTTTCCTTTTTGGGAATGGATGTTTACAAGGACTCAAGGGTAGAAATCCTGGTCCCATTACATCCTGTGCATTAAGCTTCTTTGGAGAGAAGCATGCATTGCACTTGTAAGATTATTAATAATCTAATATGATATTAAGACTATCTCATTGGGAGTCATTTTCTTGAATAATTTCACTTTCATAAGTGACCATTAATTAGAAAGTGAAAATTGGAGGTAAAATAAGGAAAAATACTCAGTTAAAATAAAATTTTCAAATAATTATAAGAAATCTATTAAAGTAACACACGTGCAGCTTTGTCTTTTTAAATCAGAAAAATCTTTGACCTTTTTTCTCTTTACCTCTCAAGATCAACAAAACTGTGTGAATGTGCCTACTTCAGCTGAATTTGGGAATATAAAGAAATTTACAAATAAAAATGGCCTTTGATTTTGAGGCCTTTGCTGTTCAGCTATCTATTCAGCCTCTAAACATAGTGTGTTTTGTAGTCTGTTTCCATTTAATTTCTGGAGGAGTTTTCTTATACTTAGCTTTCAAGTCATTTACCTTTAATTCTTGAACTGCAATTACATATAAGTTTCCCCTTGCTGCCATTTCCTTTCTTGCATTTTAGAACAGCAATTAGGAAGAGTTTGGTGAATAGGTTACCTTTTTTTCCATTTCTATTACTCTGACTGATAGAGCTATTAAATACTGTACTAGTAAAGGCAAACTGTAATTCTTTATTATCTGCTTACCTCATTTCTGCTCTTTGCCCTGAGAATAGCTGCATTAAAATCAGAGTGTTATTGAAAACTACTGAAAAATAACTTGTTTGGCCACTCAAACAATGACACAATTCCTTAGAAAAACAGGTCTATTGTGTATGGATGGATGAGGAGGGATATTCATCTTGAAGTATGGAAGTGGTGTGATGGGGGTGGAGAAATTATACAGAAATTATTGCTCTAACATAGTTGAGAAACAGTTGTATTCATAAACACCAAGAACATTTACATGATAAATACACTTAAAATTAGTGAGATCATTAGCATGGTCAAGGCATACACAAAAAAGTCTTTAAACTAAGCAGTTAGCTACACTATGAAGGGGGTAAAAACAAAAAAAAAACAAAATGAGCTGTATACAGCTGAATAGGCTTTTCAGGGTCTTCAAGGAGGTGACTTGTCTGTTGATGGCCAGTGGGAGTAGAGTGAAATAATTACTTAACAGCATGTAAATAATGTGAGATGAGAAGAATGCTTCCCCCTTCTCCTCTGCCCCTTTTTTCATTGAGAGAGTTTCTTCTTGTGATGGCTCCACTGGGACAGGCAGGAGAGAAATTTGATTAAATGGATGCCTGGTGTCATGACCCTGTCTAAACATGGTGCAGCTATCAACATTAATCAAATAATTTTTTTTCTTAGTTAAAAAAATTCTGACCTTGCTATCTATGAATATTAGTGAGCTTTGGACTTTGTTGTGGTTGAGCAGGGAGGAGGATGTGTAAGTCTGTTTAAATGCTGTGTACAGAAAAACAATAGAAAAAGAGGCTGTCTTTAAGGAGAATAAAAATTATAACATTATTGTAGATCATGTTAAGGGACTTTCATTTGATGATAGCCTGTCTATAGCCAGTGGGATTTGGAGCTCCATTAGAATTCACTAGGACTCATTTATTGCAAATCACTGTTGACATTGATCTGAGTGTTTACAAGATATTTATAGTGTTGTACTTGCTGTGGGATTCCTCTGTTCCAGAACACTCTTGGGATGATTTTATTTGAGACTAGTGTTTGAAAGCTGATTGGAAGTGATTTTCTTGGAAAATAGAGAAAAGAAGATGTTTGGTGAGAGCACAATTAAAATAGTGGTCACTCAGATAAGAATAAAAAATGGCATTTTGATAAGTAGGCACATGCCATTGTATTAAGGAGAATATTTTCTTCAATATTCTTGGTATTAATCTGTTTTAAGAAAGAGGACAAATTTGATACCATTTAGATTAGCTACTTGGTAATATACCATTTAGATTAGCTATTTCGAAAAATTAGCTAATTAGCTAAAAAGTAGCTATTTCCTTTATAGGAATTGACTTGAGTATATGACTGATTTTAGATAATCAATATCTTATTTGTTCAAAATGAGAATTATTTTATGGAATGTGGACTTGCTTACATCAAAAATTTTTGTTAAATAGAAAGGTCAGGTAAGGAGTTTCCAGTTAACTGAAGTTACTAAAACATCTTGGCTGTCAATTCTTGTTGAACAGTTAAAAAATAATATTGGCCTATTTATTGCCTGTTTTAGCTGACATGATACAGTGAACATAAATATAACGTTATTTGCGTTATTGAACTCTTAAGGCCTCAGAATAATCATTCTACTCATCAATTTTTATTATACAGCAATATGGATAAAGCTATAGAGTGAGACTATATCTATATAGAAGCTTGCTCTTACTGTGTCTTGGAATATGCTTGAAAGTTAGTGATGTTTTACAAAATAATACTTTTACAATAACACTTCTTAATAATTTAAACATATTTTTCTCAATAGCAGGATATTCTATATAATAAAAATCTAATATGCAAATTGGCCTAACAGAGGAATGACCAGTTACTATGATGCACACGGACCACCAGAGGGCAGACACTCAATGTAGGAGTTGCCTCTGGTGGTCAGTAAATTTTAGACAATGAAGAGGTTTAATATGAATTTTCTCTGGATGGCAGTTGATGAAGGATACCTTTACATATTTTGGTGAAGTAAATAGGCTTGTTCCAATACTTTTAGACAATAAACATATGGAAGCTTAAGAAATACTGAAGCAGAAAGCATCCCTCCCTTGAGGTAAAACTGTTAATTTAGTGGCTGGAGATGAATTATTTAGATTAACTAGACCATGACCATGTCAATTTAATTTCTAGTTCATGATTGGAACATCTATGAAGAACATGATTTCAAATGTATGAAGATCATTCAAATTTAGTATACTATTTACATATGATGTTTTATTAACAAAACCATGATCTCATGGTTACTCTGAGGGAAAAATGTATTTGTCCCTCTAGAATTATGATTCAACTGGTAATATTGTGCAAAATAAAACAACAGGACTGTATCTGAACTTGGAAAGCTCCTTTCAAAGCCTGTCCTTTCACTATGGAGTTTGCACAAATCAATGCAAACAGTTTCTGTTGTCATATATCATTGGATGAATGGTTTAGCAAGTAACAAGAGGCAAGGGTTATTTCCAAGAGGCAAGGCTTTTACTGTCAGTAAATGTAAGGTTCATCAACAAAAACTAACCAAATGCTGTTAATTGTACTTTAAAATTACAGCAAGGTCACTTGCATACTGCGGACTGAAAGATCCTGGGTTTGATTCTGGTCAAGGACACATGCCCAGATTGTGGGCTTGATCCCCAGTAGGAGACGTGCAGTAGGCAACCAATCAATGATTCTCGTTCATCATTGATGTTTCTCTATCTCTCTCTCCCTTCCTCTCTGAAATCAATTATATATGTATATATAAACATACACACATGCACGCGCGAGCACACAAACACACACACACACACACACACAAACAAGTTGGTTTGCAGTCTAATTATCACTGACTGATGTCTGCCCTCAAGGTTGACATTGTTATAGTAGATTTTAGTAGATTTTATCTTCATTCTACTTTTACATAAGGGGTAAATGGCAGGAAAATGTGCAATTAGGAAATTATTATGGTGACTATCAACATTTCTATTGATTCTACATAACTTTGTACTATCAAATGTTTACTTCCCCTCACAGTTAAAAGTCATAGATTAATATTCAAATCTTACTGCAATAGGTGTCAAATCTTTCAAATTGCCATGTGTGTGATGGATGTGATTTGGAGAAGGAGAACTAGAGACATAAGATAATTCCAGGATATAATCCTTTCATTCATGAAGGTGCTTGTATTAGTGATGATACAGGTGCAGAACGAGCTCTCCAAAGCACAGGTAGCTCCTGAGCCACCAGGAAAAAAAGACGTTTTGAAACACATTTCTATTCTGAGCTTGAAAGACTGCCTTTGAAAAAATTTTAATTGAATTTATTTAAGCAACATTGGTTCTCAAAACAGAACAGATTTCAAGTGTACAATTCAATAAAACATTATCTGCACACTACATCATGTTCCCATCACTGCAAGCAAAGTCTCTTTTCATCCTCATTCCCCCCGCTTTGTTGCTCCCCCATGTCCTCCACCCCTCCCTTTCTCTTAGGCTATCACCATAATGTTATCTGTGTTTATGTATAATGTATATATATATTTTATATTTAACACTTATTTAACATGAAAATTAAGCGTAAGCAAAAGCTTACATTTGTCTAAAAATAAGGTAACTAAGATTTCAATTTAAAATGTTGAAAAATTATTTTACATGTATGCCTATATAGTTACTGAGTTTGATAACCAGAAAACCATTCAAGTGGTAGGTAAAATATTTATGATATTTTGGTATATGTAACTTAGTACTTTGATCTATGTATTTCTCACCATTCTTTTTGTACAAATAAAGTGATTTTATTTAGAAAATGCTTTGATTCTTCAAGATTAATGGTGTTTAGTTAATAAATACTTTCCAGGATATAAATTATATCTAAAGGTCATAATAGTTGGTATAGCCTAATACTAACAGGTATTCTATTTGTATCTGATTAGATATAGTACATAACAGTGCATTTCAGTACTTTAACCTCTAAAGAGTAAAATGAGGCAAGTTTTTATTGCAATTCCAACTTTACTAATGAACTCAATTTCTAAATGAGAGTTAATCAGTCTGAAAATTAATGATTATTGTATATGTCTTTGGCAACTGTATTAAGGTGATAGATTAAAATCAGTTTGAGTTCTATAAGGAAATGTTAACACGGACAAATAGCACCAACATTTCTAAATAGAATTACCTAAGAAAACTGTTATCATCAAAGGTTTAGCTATGATAGTAACAATTATGCTGAACTGAATGATTTTTAAAAATATATAGATCTGAATTCTATATAGTTTTCTGTCTTTTGTGTTTAGGAGTAGAAGACTAAAAGTCCATAATGACAACTTAGATAATTCCATCAATGAAACATACCATACATAACCTATTTGTTTTATCCTATCAAATTTATAAGATTATATTATAGAAAAAATACATTGAGATTAAGAAAAGCATGTGTGTGCTGATGTGTGTGTTATATTTTGCTTAATGGTATCATTTTAAACAGAATTTAAGTAAGTTATGTTTATTAGTTTTTCATTAACTAGTAATTATGACTAGTACTTTATAAATTATTATATCAACCTTTTTTGCAACAGAAATAAAACATTATACAGAAAGTAACATGATTTAGAATTGTCAAAATCCAGAGATAAACCACTCTATGATTTAATAACTTCAGTTGTATATTTATAATATTTTTAATTTTTCTTCTTGTATTTTTATCTCTAACTTTTGAAGTATTTATATTTAGCAATGACCATTTAATCTCGTTTTCTGAATCTTCAAATGAAATAAAACTAAAACGATGAAGTAATTACATATTTTAAAATCATGTGAGCTTGCTGGATAATTTCAAAAGGCTATGTCATCAAAAGCCTGCATTTTATTGAAGGCAAATGCAATGGAGGCTTACTCCTCAGCATTGTGTGAATTCTCCAGTGAGTCTATGGGAAGGAATGACCTTCCTGACCTTCTCACACTCTTAACAGTAGCAAGGGTGGTCATTTAATCTGAACTGGAAGCAGAGTGGTAGTGAAGAGAGCCTGAAAGCTCACAATGAGAATTAGTAACTAGTGGACAAGTCTAAACATAGACAAAAAAATGCCCTTTTTGACTTAACTCAAAGAAGCCTGACATTTCTTTATGTACCACTCTTTTCTTGATACTGATCAAAGAGTAATAGTTATTTGGGAGAAAATAATGAGATATACAATTCTATAAGGTTAATATTGATAAAATTTTTCCCTTTGATAATTATTTTAAAATTAAATTTAAGTAAATATAAATATGAATTTTATTAACTAGCATAATATGAAACAACACTTAACTTTAAGTCTGGTTCTATTTCGCAAAGAACAATTACAATGTCTGGTAAACAAGAACTTATTCCTTATAACATTGTTTCACAAGAAATCAGAGCAAGGGAACTCACTGGCCCAGATTTTTAAACTTTGAAGTTTCATTTAGTAAATAAAGTAGATTTTATAGACCTTTTATTCTCATATAGCAAATAAAACAAATCCCCTTTAATCTTATTGTAATGAGACTTGGTTTATCCGAATAATTATAGTAG
>PVJN01040243.1:0-19385 GCA_004026805.1 Lasiurus borealis | reverse complement strand
CTTCTATGTAAAGGGCTGCCCAATCAACAGATAGTCACAAGAGCCCAGAACATAAGAGAAACATCCTCTTAATGGTGTTCCTTGGCTTCCTCCATTTAAAGCATTCAATAACGAAACTGAAAAGTAGTAAAAATTATCTCCACAAGGGCAATAAAATCTGGTTTAGGAGATATGACAAGTTACATTTACTCTCTCAGTACTTCAGTTTTCTCATCTTCAAACATAGGAATAATAGTGCTTACTATTATAATTTACTTTACATTTCAAATAAAACCAACACATGTCAAAAACTCTTAGCACAAGGTATAATATACTGAAGGTGCATTTGGGGATCTTGAAAATCACTGCCTAATAAGTATTTATCAAAGGCCTTTTATTTATTTTTTCCTTTTGTTCAATCCTAAAAGAATCTCGGGATGCTTTCTCAGTTAACTGTAATCCAAGCTATTATATGGTGCTAGTTGCATTTGCTATATTATACTTTACATTTAGGCAAAATTAAAAAAAAAATTATAGAAACCATTTCAAAAATCTTACCAATGACCGTGGTTGACCAAGTATGGCCAAAATGTCATGCTCCAAATGCAGGCTTTCCAGGGAGTTCTACTACCACGTCACATGCAAACATGCAGGTTTCTCTTTTTGAATTACAATATGGTAAAATCAATGAAGTATTTTTTTTTTCTTTTTTATCTCAGCTGCTTGGCTTTCACTGTCCAGTGTAGTGTGGATTTTTATACCACATATCACCAAAATCTCAGGAGGTAGAGAAATGAAATTATACTATCTTAATGTTTTTATACTAGGTAGAGTGGAAACCCTTAAAAAATTAAATACTCACCTAATCTCACATAGATGAAAACGTGTTTTTAAGAAACTTGGAAACAAATAGCAGCTTTATCTATAACTAGAGGTCCAGTGTATGAAATTTATGCACTCAGTGGGGAGGTGGTCCCTCAGCCTGGCCTGCACCTTCTCACAGTCTGGGAGCCCTCAGGGGATATCCGACTAACGCAGAAGTGGGAGAGGCTCCCACCACCACTACTATGTTTTCCAGCCATGAGCCTGGCTTCCAGCTGAGCAGTGCTCCCTCTGTGGGAGTGCACTGACCACCAGGCGGCAGCTCCCGCATTGAGCAACATTAGGCCAAAACCAGCTCTCCAACATCTCCCGAGGGGTCCTGGATTGAGAGAGGGTACAAGCTGAGGAGCCCCACTGGTGCATGATTGGAGCTGAGGAGGAACATGGGAGGTTGACCAGCCTGGGAGGACCTGCAGGAGGACTCCAGGGCATGTCCAACCTGTCACACTCAATCCTGCTTGGCTGGACCCCAGCAGCAAGCTAACCTACTGGTCAGAGCATCTGCCTCTTGGTGGTCAGTGCCCATTATAGCAACTGGTCAGCCAATGACTGGTGGTCAGTACACATCATAGAGAGCAGTTGAGCAGCCTTAGCATATCATTATCATATTACACTTTGATTGGTTCACTGGACAACCAGATGACCAGACACTTAGTTTATTAGGCTTTTATTATCTAGGATACTGAAACATGAAAACCATGAAATGTTCTTCAGCGGGTAAAGCAATTTTACTACAATCAAACAATGGATATTATTCAGCAAAAAATAAATGGTTGTTACACCAAAATATTATTGAATCCCAAAATATACTGATTAAAAGAAACCAGCTTCAAAAGAGTACATAACATATGATTTTATTTTTATTTCATTTAGATAAAATTGTAGGAAATGTAAATTAATCAAGAGTGACAAAAAGCAGACAGTTAGTTGCCTGATGATGGGGTGGGGAGGTGTTATGTACAGGGGACGGAAGGAAGGGTTATAATGGAACATAAATAAACTTTGCATAGATATGAACATGAGCACTATCTTGACTGTGCTAATGGTTTCAGGGGTGTACGGAAGTTCCCCTCCTGTATCCTCATTTTCATTCTGACGTTTTAGTTCCCCCAGTGAACTGCAGTTCAAAAATATTGAACAAAAAAGTTTCAGAAATAAGTGTTAAATTGCAGATTTCTCAGTAGGTGATAAAATTTCAGGACATCCTATTTCATCCCACCAGGACACAAACCATCCCTTTCTACAATACATTGCTCTACATATCACATGCTCATTCTTACTTAGTATCCATTTTGGTTATTAGATAGACTGTTCAGGTATCAAAGTTTTATAAAGTCCTTATTTTAAGTGAAATACTTTTAAGTGAATGATAGTCCAATAAAAATAACCATTGTAAATATAAGAGGTATAATAAAAAAAATCATTTGTCTTTTTTTATTTAAACAACTAGAGGCTTGTTGCATGAAAATTCATGTACTGGAGGGGCGGGTCCCTCAGCCTGGCCTGCCCCTTCTCACAGTCCTGGAGTGCTCAGGGGCAGGAGACAACCTGGTAATCAGGGGAAGGTGACACCCCAAAACACTTCTGCTGCTGCCATTGTTGGCAGTGCAAGCCTTGATTTGGCCTTGGGCAGCTGGGCGGTTGCTATCTGAGACTTGCCTGTGCCTCAGGTTGGCCCTGGGCTGCTGGGAAGCTGAGGGGACTGGGAGATCTGGAGGCAGGCTGGGCAGCTGAGAGGACTGGACACAACCATCTTCTGGCTGTGGGCACCACCATATTTGAGGGTGGGCTAGTCAATTAGCATATTCCTTCCTTATTGGCTGTGGGCATTATTATCTTTACAATGGTGTGAGGGTCAATTAGCATATTCCCTCTTTACTATATAGGATAATAAATCCCATTGGGGAAATAAAACAAGTTGTTGTGTTTTTTTTTTAAATTGTACTTTGTATTTATATAGCATTTTTATATTCCTGGATACTAAGAAACCTATAAGAAAGATCTATAATCCACTTTTTGTTTTCTTGAAAATAAATTCAGAAAGTTACTAGATTTTTTTCATAAACATCCAAAATATGCTAATTTGGAAAAGACAATTGTATTATGAAATACTTTATTATACATTTTTAAATTTATCAAGTTAGTATAGTATATTTATCTTATGGTGAGTGAAAATTAATTTTATCCTAATGTTTATTTTCAAGAGATCTTAAAATTCTAAATTGCTAAATTACATAAAATACTTTCTTAGTAAAAATGAATCACGTTTTCATTATAATATGATGAAAGAGCTATTGTTCCTCATTGCTACATGTAATGATAATCGTTCTTTTCGAAATGCTTTACTAACTTAAAATGGTGCTTTCATTCTTTGCAAAATTAAAGTAAAATCCAAATATTAACCACTATCTCAAAAAGTTATAACTCTTATTTTTAGTTTTTTTTAATATGTTTTTATTGATTTTAGTGAGAGAGAAAGAGATAGAGTAAGAGATAGAAACATGGACGAGAGAGACACATTAACTGGCTGCCTCCTCCATGCCCTCTACAGTGGATAGAGCCTGAAACCCAGGCATGTGCCCTGACCTGGAGTTGAACCCAAGACCTCTTGTTAAAGGGTTGATAATGACAAAGACACACAGGCCAGGAAAAAGTGATGTTCCTTTTTTTTGTTGTTGTTATTGATACTCACCAATGATAGTTTTCCATTGATTTTTAGAGAGAGGGAAAGAGAAAAAGAAAGACAGAGAGAAACATGGATGTGAGACAAACAAATGGATTGGTTGCCTCCTGCCTGTGCCCAACCAGGGGCTGGGTCAGGAGGACCTGCAACCGAGGTACTTGCCCTTGACCAGAATCAAACCTGTGATCCCTTGGTCCACAGACTGATGAGTTATACCTTATAATATCCATTGCTACTAGGCTAGGACATCTTTTTAATGTTTGATTATTTGATTAAGTATATCATAAGTCTTTCAAAAGGTATGCCTAAGAAGGATTTAGTAAAAGCATCTTAATTACAGATCAGATAACTAATTTAAAAAAAAACTATTTTAGATCTTAAATATATTTTTTTAAAAACAAGAAATCATTATTGCAATTTTTACCTTTATTTCACTAAAATTTTTATTGTATAAAAATAATTAGTGAGACACTTTTTGCCAATATTTTATATTCACATTTACCAGAATGACAATAAAATATCTTTTTTTCTCATGAAGTAATTTCCAACGTCTTTCTTCATTACACTGAAGTATAAAATGGATAGTATTTCTTTGTAAGAAAAATGATGAGATTCAGAAGTAAAATTGGTGAAAAGATGTTTCTCATGGAATAGGGAAACAAGAGAATCTTGGAAATTATTTTATCTTATTCATTTCACAATTGTATATTTATATCCATGTTAGATGGATAATGTGCTAGATGCTGGTAATATAAAGGTGAAGTAAGACTCAGTCCTTGACTTTGTAGAATCTTTCCAACATGCATACAGAATATGTGTAAAATATATTTTCCAACTATGTAGGTACACTATTTGGGTCTAGGTGATTACTCTGTTTTGACTAAGCAAGAAGAGAAATAGGCCCTAGCTAGTTTGGCTCAGTGGTGAGAACATCAGTCCATGGACTGAAAGGTCTCAGATTCAATTCTGGTCAAGGGCACATACTGTGGTTGCTTCTCAATCCTAGGCTCTAGTCAGGGCGGGTGCAGAAGGCAACCGATGTCTCTCTCACATTGATGTTTCTCTCTCTCAGTTTCTTTCCCACCCTTTCACTCTCTTTAAAAATCAGTGGAAAAAATATCCTCACAAAAAAGAAAAAGAAAACACACAAAAAAGAGAAGAAAAATAGTATAAAGTTATCTTTCTTCTTTGTCTAGAGAAGGAAATTTTGATTTATTGTAGACTTAAAGTACATTAGAAAATTTAAGAAAACTTAGCAACAATAAAGAGGTATCAAATTATTTGATTTGATCACACACTTATTTGTAGAGATGAAATTTTACTCCACTTCTCATGATCTAAGACTAGTAGTTTCCTATGTCATAGTATAAAAGAATGGACTTGGCTGACCACATTATTGTGTACACACCACTTATTTTCATATATATATATATATATATATATATATATATATACATATATATATAGTGTTAAATGTATACATATGTATACATATCTCCCCATTGCCCATCCCCCACCTCCCAGGTATACCCCAACCCCCCAGTGTCTTGTGTTCTTTGGTTATGCTTATATGCATGCATATAAGTCCTTTGGTTAATCTCTTATCTACCCCACCTCTCCTTAGCCTTCCTACTGTAATTTGACAGTCTGTTTGATGCTTTACTGGTGCAGTATCTATCCTTTTGTCCATCAGTTTATAATGTTCTTTATTACCCACAAATGAGTGAGATCATGTGATGTTTCTCCTTCATTGACTGGCTTATTTCACTTAGCATAAGGCTCTCCAGTTCCATCCAGGTTGTTGAAAATGGTAAGAATTCCTTCTTTTTAATGGCAGCATAGAATTCCATTGTGTAGATATACCATAGTTTTCTGATCCACTCATCTGCTGATGGGCACCTAGGCTGTTCCCAAATTGTAGCTATTGTAAATTGTGCTGCTATGAACATAGGGGTGCATAAATCTTTTCTGATTGGTGTTTCTAAATTCTTAGGATATATTCCCAAGAGTGGGATTGCTGGGTCAAATGGGAGTTTCATTTTTTCTTATATATTTTAAAGAAAGAAGGCAAATCCCTCTTTCATTAAATTAATACAATAAAAATTGATAATCATATTTGATATGGCTTTATAAATATCCTTATCTCTCTTTTGCTTTTCATTTCTTTCTTTATCTTAAAAAACACAGCAAAAACCTCAAGCCATTTGATTTTCTAATAATAAAGGACAACTTGGACACAATACTGTCTCTGTAATTAAAACTTTAATTAGCAATATTAAGGAATCTTCAATGTTACTTGCCACATTTAATATATAGTGTACATAAACCATTTTAATAGAAACTTAATTTCATTAGGACCTAATAACTATTTTTTATAAATCATTTTCATTTCTATCTGCTTCTATATTTATATTGTTTTCTCAAGTTTAAATTTTAAAATTCTCTTAGTACACGTCCCAGCTTTTTTTTTTCCTTGTTTTTTTTTTAATGTTATTATTTTATTTTTGTTTCAGTAATTCAGGCAAAATGAAGCACATGCTGTCTTCACTATAATTTATAGCATTGTTAAAATAAAAATTGTATCCTAATATGACTTAATGCCTCTCAATTTTGTTCAAATACTGGAAGATCTGCCTTATTTTATTTTATTTTGCTTCATCCTGCTATATATCTCTTCTGTCATTAACATTCAGTGCTCCTTTTATCATTTTTATCATGGTGCCTAATCCTCCCCCACTTTTAGAGTTGTCTTTGGGTTCTCTGACTCATTTATGAATTTCCAGAATACTATTCATTTTTCTTATTAACCACTTTATTTACTTTTTAAATTTACAAATGGTTAGTGTTTCTAAAGCTTCCTAATTTTACTTAGAGGTTTATTGTTTTAACTTGTCACCTACCGCTCTCTATTTTTAACTGTTTTGCTCTCTAGGCACCTTTATTGCACAGGGCTTGGCATTCTTTAACTATTTTATATTACTTCACATAAATTTTCTCAAATTGAAGTAAATAATTCATTGTCATCCTATATTTATTTTTATATAAATATAGGTTCAATATCGATAATGTTGATTAAAATCTGCCTGACATCCTTCAATAACAATATACTTATAATTAGCATTAAGGAAAAAGTACTTTAATTTAATTTCATATTTGATAAGATACTGGGCCAAGAAAATGAAATTAGGGACAAGAATGAAAAAAAAAATGATTCAAGAATAACTATGCATTATAGCTTTGGTAACAAAGTCTTTTTGGCTTAGAGATTGGAAAAGAGCAAAATAGATGAGTTAGGAGAAATGGAGATAGAAGGACTATAGGCATACCATGTTTTATAGCATTTGCTTTATTGTGCTTTGCAGATACTGTACTTTTGAAAATTGAAGGCAAGATCCTCCAACAGCAAAAAAAAGTTATGACTTTCTGAAGGCTTCGATGATGGTTAGCATTTTTTTAGAAATAAATATTTTTTTAAATTAACGTATGCACACTTTTTAGACAAAATGTTATTGCACATTTAATATACTGCAATGCACTAGTAACATATAACTTACATGCCCTGGGAGACTTAACATTTTATCTAACTTCCTTTACTCTGATTTTCACTTTATTGGTCTGGACAGACCTGCAATATCTCCAAGGTATCCCTGAAGTAGGTTTACAGGTGAATTATAATGGGAATAGATTTGGATTGTTAAACTTCCAGTGCCTGCATTACTGTCAAGTGGTAATGATAACAGGTAGTAAAAAATATAAATGTAGCAAGGAGAGGGGGCATGATGAAATAAATATGGTAAGACCTAGTATTTAGTTATTCAATTGCATTAAATTCTTTGGAGGAACCTTGTTTTTTTAAATATATTTCATTGATATTTTACAGAGAGGAAGGGAGAGGATAGATAATTAGAAACATCAATGAGAGAGAGACATCGATCAGCTGCCCCCGGCACGCCCTCTACTGGGGATGTGCCCACAACCAAGATACATGCCCTTGACCAGAATTGAACCTGGGACCTTTCAGTCTCCAGGCCGACGCTGGATCGACTGAGCCAAACTGGTTGTGGCTTTGGAGGAATCTTATAAAGGAAGCAAGAGAGGGGAAAAAAGAAAGTGAGGAAGAGAGAAAAAAAGAATGGAAAGAGGAAATAAAGAAAAAAAAAGGAAGGAAAGCAGGAAGAGAGGGAAGGAGTGAGGGAAAACAAAAGAAAAACAAAATGGCTCAGGAGTTAGACTAAGATTAGGAATCAGTTATTTTAACATTAGATTAGTAAGAATAAGGCTAAAGGAGGGCACGATATAAGAAGTTTAATGTGTGAAAAGAAAATAAATGATTTATAATTTGTGAACAGAATCTGAGACTCAGGTTTTCTAGCCAAGAATATAGAGGAAGCAGTTCACAGAATTCATAGAAGTTTTGATGAACCACTGGAATGATCAAGCTTAACTTACAACTATTACTACTATGCAAAATTTTAAAATTAGGATTCAGGTATTTCAACTAATGAATAAACTTAGGAAGACAGGAAATTTGGCCAAAAATGAGTTTAGAAAGTGAGGAGCATAAAGATAGTTATCAGAGAAATTAAGTTTCACCAAAGGGATTTAGTTAAAACAAAAACAATAAAAAAAACAACAAACAAACAAAAAAATAACTCTAGTGCAAATACAAAGTAAGCCCTTATAAAGCCTCCCTAAGATTCTCAACATTTTCCATTGTTTCTACAGTGAGGCATTTTAAGGCAGAGATAAACATAGTTAAGTCATTTCAGCTGACAGATCTATAGAAGTGGGAAGCCAGGCTTACCCACTCAGTCACAGGGAGCTGGGGAACACAGATCTCCCCTAAAGGAAAAATATTGGACACACACCTAAGGTGTAGGGCCTCAGGCTCATCTTCTTTTGGGTTCTCCACTCAGATTGGTCATTGTTTTCCCATGGGTAGGATTAGAAGTCAAAAAGCATATTCCCAAGAAAGTCCCTCCACAGACAAACAAGAGAATGGAGCACAAATCATTCTTCCCTAACAGAATACTGAGGCTCTTCTTACAGAAAGAGTTACTACTAAAGATAATGAGAAAATTCTATTGTTTTCCCATATCCCTCTTTTAAAAGCTCCCCCCACCACCACTAAAAGCAACTATGTGTGATTGAACAATGATTCCTCCCTTTTTGTACTGTTCCACCCAAAACAGCAAGAGTGGGGTGCATGCTGTCTTCCACACTAGAGCTGAGGAAGACAAGGCAGTTAGGATTTTGATAAGAGGCTACATCTTGTTACCCTGGCAACTCACTGGAGAGGCTACAGAAGAGGTTAGTAATAAATAGCAAGAGGATTATTCATTCTATACTTGTTTCATTCTGATAGTAGGACAGAATCTGAGACTCAAAGTTTCTAGCCAAGATAGTAGGACAGGATATTTCCCTTTTTCATCACCATCCTCTAGGCACAGAATTTGAAGAACCTGATAAACTTCCTCAATAAGGGTGGAGTGTGAGTGTAAGTAGATGATTGAGGGCCTGCCTTAGAGGACAAATGAGTTGGGGATTTCCTATTTTCCCCAAAAAAACTTCCAGGTTTGATTTAAGTTGTTTATATGTATTTACATCTATAGAATATCTTGTCACCAGAAAATATTATCCACTACCTATCTTGTAATGTATTTTTTGATTCTGAGTTTTTTACTAAGACACCGCTGTAGCCCTTTTTGCTGGCACAGGTCTCTTCCTAACCTGAGCTTTTAGTGTTTTCAATCCATCATGGAAGTTTTACCATATCTATTTCTTTGAGTTCCTTCAGCATCCTCTCAGCAACTGTGCATTTTACAGACAAAAGAACACTGGAGAGAGATTTTTTAAATTTAAATTTATTGGAATTCAATCCAGATTCTACACTGATTATTATTATTATTATTATTTAGTTTCCATATGTAGCATTACATTCAAGTTTCTGATAAATTAAGTTAAATGGGCTGTTAATACTTCAACATATCAAAACTTCAGACATTTTCTCCTGCCATATTTTGCTACAATTAGTCCTTTATCAGCTTCATAATTTATACTATATTATTCTTTCATGTTATCTTCAACCATTTATTTTTAGAAAGTTAGTTTCCTTCTTTGTAATTTTAGTTTTCTTTCTTTTCATTTTTAAAAATATAATTTGCCTTTTGGAATGACTTCATATCAATCAAGAGTAATGTATTTACACAAGAAGATAAAAGTTGCACACATCTTATTGTAAGTTGTTGAAAATATTCATAGTCTCATGAAAAAGTTAAACAGAGGTTTATAATTTTTACACTCTGCTTTTTAAGTTCTGCAAAGGAGATCATGAAAATTAAATGAACAGTGATAGGCTAATTTCTAAATAATTAAATGAATAAAAGAAAATATGTAAAATTGGATAATCTAGACACTTTTATTCCACATTCATGCATTGATAGTAAATTCACTTACTTTTTACCCAATTCAATCCTTTGCTATGATATCCTCTATTGTTTCAGTACGTATTACATTTGTGTCTGTATCAAAGAGTACTTTTTGTTTGTGGCTAAAGCATATAGAACTTTTTTTTTTTTTTTCTTTTGGCAAGTAGTAAAAGTAAAGAAGTAGGTAATTGAGATCAGGGCATTTAATTAGGGAAATCATCAAGGACTGAGACTCACAATGGCTTCCTGATCTGCTATCATTAGTATCTAATTTTGGACATGTCCACACTATAGGCAGAAAGAAGGGCAACCAGCAATCTGTCTGATTCAGGGACCTCCATTTATGATGTTGGCTAGAACACAGTAACCCTCAATGAAATTATTATTACATGTATGTTTTAACCAAATAAAAACATGGCTTTATTAATAAGAAAATAATATATCTATCATTGTATTGTTTTTTGATAGAAATGGGTTACCAGACTTTAAAATGATTGCAGAAGTTTTCAGTCTTCAGAATGATTAAGTTTCATCTAGTAAGTTTATCAAAGTTGTGGAGTTCAAGTCCTTTAAAAGACTGATTTTTATTCAGTGGGGCAGAGCAGGGTCCAGAATTTTATATTTTAAGTTATCATCCCAGTTGATGCAGGTGGATCATGGACCATCCTTTGAGAAATACTGGCAAGTTCTTATAAAGTGCATTGAAGATCTTCTCCATTATGATTAGTGAAGTTCAAAGATAATTGGTGCTTCAATTTATTTCAATGTTATGCTTGAATTTCTGGTAATTTTACTTGCTTCCTTCCTCCAAATATTTTTCGTTTATTTCTTTTTTTCTTTATTTTTATTTGTGAGACTATCTGACACTTGACATTTGCAAACCATGCCATTTCTAAAAATAACAATAATGTTTAAGTGAATGTAAACATTATTTTATATCTCCATTGATTCTTAAGTCACAGTCAGTCTGGGAACTGCTACATACTTTTGAAAATAAACTTGTGATCCATTACTTAAAGTGAATTTTCAGACAAAATTGAAGATGTCAACATATTGAGAATTTTTCAAGTTTGAGAGTATGTAAACATCAACTCCTCTAGTGAAATAAGACTTCTTTTCTATATCTTCCTTTTGATTTTTGTACTTAATTTAGAAAATATCTTTCTTGGCTTTCTAATGGACAGAATGTGGTCTACCTTAAAGGAAGCAAAGAGGCTTAGTAGTTTAAATTATTAAGCAAATCTACCACTCCTTGCTCATATTCAGTGATATGCTAGAGCAGGCTCCTGTCAGCTAGTTTAAGGGAATTATTAGCATTTATTGCCAATTCCATGTCCAGTGACATCAGATTGGTAGTATAAAATTGGCCTTGGAGGGTATATTTTACACCACAGAAATAAACAAATGCTAAAAATCTGGCTTCTGATTTGCTTTGTTTTTACTAGAATATCACAGTCTATAAAGTTACCTGTCTTTCCTCACCTTTAGAATTAATCTTGTTTTAGATAGCTAAGGGAGAAAGTAAAGAAAGAGAGAAAAAAGAGAGAGTGAGAGAGAAACAAAGGGAGAGAGGAGAAGAAGAGAGGAAGGAAGAAAGGAAAGTAAGAAAAGAAGACAGTGAAATCAATTAAAATCTGGACCTGCCTTGTTTTAAATTTTATTAATTTTAAAACAAAACAAAAAGAGAAATCATCAATTAAAGTCTGAACTAAAATAGAAGTCTTCTTAATAAAATAAAAATATTTTAATACAATAACTAGTTCCTACTTAAAAGTTTTTGGTTACATTAGAATTAATTTACTCATCCTTCTCCAAATAAAGAATCCAGGCATTTTTGCAGGATGGGGTAAGTCCCAGGGAATAAAGGCATGGAATAACTCTAGAACAAAGTATGTTATATAAATAAATGATTTACCATGTTCTGTAGAATCATGTATTACTGAGACCATCACAATAGAAAATATTGATTTGCTTATACTAAAATAGAAGGTCAGAATGAGTCAACCCTCAAAGAATACTACATGGATGCTCTATAAAATTCTACAAAGATAAACTGCATTGTTTGTGCTTTCATATAGCCTTGTTTTGCAAGATGCCCATTGACTGATGCATGGAGTCATTTATCCTTAAATCAACACAGTGCCTTAATAGTGAAGAAATACTAATAGTAGAGGAATATGCAAATTGGCTGGAAAGCCATCATGTAAGGACCTAGATACCAGGGTCTCAGTTTGGGTTGCCCGGGGGCATGACCAGCCTGCAAACCACCACAGGCCCCTCACCCAAGTCACCCCATGCCCCAAAGGAATCTCCACTCTCATCTAGAACATCCTTCAGGGCAAACCAGCTGCCCCTCCACCCACCTCCTGTACCGGGCTGTTGGAAACCAAAACATTGTTCTCACTAAATGGATGAAAATGGGGCTAGAAGCCTGGTCAACCTTGAAGCTCTGAAAGGTCAAAACCAGCCATTCACTATCTAATTGAGACAATGAACTTCCCCATCAAATAAACATGTCAATCCTGACTGATAAGATAATCTACTTGTTATTGGAATTGCCTGCTTCAGGGCAAAGGGTGTATCCCAAACCTAAATAAAAGGGATGGCAAGGCCAAAGGAAGGTGACAGTCCTTTCCACTAGAGGAAGGCTCCTGCCTGGCCCCCCAATATCGCCAAATTAATGTTTTCTAGTCTCTCATTTTGTTTGCGTGCGGCCTCCTTCAGAACACGAACCCTGACCCGGGAACACTGAACCACACGGGATGTGGAAAGAGGTCCCCACACCAGGTCTATACCCTATCTAATAAAAGAGTAATAGGCAAATTGACCATCACTTCAATACACAAAATGGCTGCCTCCATGTGGATATAAGATGGCCACCACAAGATAGCCAGCAGGGGAGGACAGTTGGGAGGGAGTAGGCCTGCAAGGGAGAGAAGTTAGGAGGGACCAGGCCTGCAGGGAAGGGCAGTTAGGGGGGAACCCAGGCCTGCAGGGGAGGGCAGTTAGGGGCAATCAGGCTGGCAGGGGAGCAGCTAGGCATCAATAAGGCTGGCAGGTGAATGGTTAGGGGGTGATTAGGCTGGCAGACAGAAGCAGTTAGAGGCAATCAAGAAGGCATGCAGGCGAGCAGGTGGGGGCCAGCATAGTGTAAGGGGTCCCAAATTGGAGAGGGTGCAGACTTGGCTGAGGGAAACACACCCCTGTGCACAAATTTCATGCACTGGGCCTCTAATTCATTTGATATCTCTATTACCTTTAAAATATATTACATGAAAAATAATATCAATAATTCTATTATTTGGAAACCACACATAATCCTGAAAATATATGAGTGCTGAATCACATTCATTTTGTAAATTTGTTTTTTAATACTGTATTATAGTAATGCTATTCATTATAAAATATGCTCAACTGATGTAAATTGAGTTTTCTTATATAACAGTTGTTGTTCAACACATAGATAACAACTAATAGCTGTCAACCAATGGTCATTGGCACCAATTCAAAGCCAACAGGAATCCCCCATTTGCGGTCTGATGAAGCATGAAACTTTATTTGGTGTGGAAGAGCTCAATTATGATACAGCTTGGCTGGGCTCTGAAAACAGCATGACTGTGAGACAGCCCTGGACCCAGGTGGCCCTGTGGCCAGGCCCCACTTTAGGTAGACAGTTCTACTCTGCTCTGTTCCTGCGAGACTTCTTTGGTCTCAGCTTAGCCAGAGTAAGTGTGCTACCCCAGCCCAAGGGAAGCTGAGTTACATAGATCTAAGTCTCCACCTTTGGTCCCTGATTGCTCTGTCCTCATGCAAATGAGGACTCCAAATCTTCACAGTTTGATTGATAAAAAGGTACTGTTCTCTTTGTTCAGAATGGAACTCTTCTGATTGGTTAGTGAAAACACTGATGGGAGCTATGGCTGCACAGTGGACTGGATGGGAAAAGCCTCGACCCTGTGGTTGAAATAGGATTCCAAGAGCTCCTTTAAAGGGCTGGATCAGATGACAGAAACAGTGCAGGCAGGCATTTTGGTGAAGAGGCAGGCAGTTCAACGCCATCTGCTCCCTGAAGTACAGTCTGCATGAGAGACTACTGTGTAGCAATGGCTGCTAGGTCTGTCTTAAAAATGTGAGCCCAGTGAGCCATCAGAAGCCCTTCTTAGTAGGCATCTTCTCAGTGTCCACACAGCCTAATTTGAAACTACTGATTGCTTTATTCAGCCATGTGATTGAAATATGTCCAATCTGTTGTGTATTTAAATGCATCAATATGGTGACAAAACAGGCTTAACTGACTTTTAAAGCTTCCCAGTCATCATCACAAAACAACATGAAAAGGAAAGCAAAAAGCAGGACTGCCTCTATATTGACTTAACCCATTTATCTTTGGGTCAGACTGTTTTTGTAAACAGAGCATTTGTATAAATAATAAACACAGTTGCCACAAAAGATAATCTCTCTGTTATAAAAATAAATAACATATACCAGTTACCTCATTTCTCCTACAACATAATCTGGCCATATAAACACTTCATCTTCCAATATTTCATTGACTATACATATTTTAAATGAATATTTATATAATGCAGTGCCATTATGCCTATCATGCAGTAATTAAGGTTTACTCAAACACAACTGCTAGCTAGTGGATTAAACTGAAGATGTATAATAAAAATGATCTGAAGTATGACCAAATAGTTAATTTCTTGTAAGAGTAAATTTAAATGTTATATTCTCTCCTAGCTGAGAACCTGACAGAAATAAATACAGCAGGATGAGTAATGTTAATTGCTTCACCTTCAAATAAACATTTTAAATGTATCAAAGCCACAGGACACCCTCTCTGCACAGCTTCTTCATCCTGCAGAAACCCACTGGCATTATATTTCTGCCTGTAAAGAGGAAAAATCCCATAGTGTTTATGCAAATAGGTTTAGAGACAGCAACCTGGATTCAAATCTCAGCTTCACCACTAACTACCATTAGAACTATAGACAAATCACTTAAAATAGTGGACTTTTTGTACTGACCTTTTCAAAAAACAGAAATAAGAAATAAAATTCTAACTCAAAGTATTGCTTCATGTTTAAGTTGTTGGATATGTACAAAACACTTTATTTTTTGTTATAATATTATATTAACTTCAGGTGTACAGCATAGTAATTATACATTTATATAACTTATGAAATCAACATGATGAGTCAAGCACCTATCTGACACCACACAGTTATTACAATATTATTTATTGACTATACCAGAGGGCAGGTGCACGAAATTGGTGCACTGGGGGTAGGGGGTGTCCCTCAGCCCGGCCTGTGGCCTCTCTCAGTCCAAGAACCCTCGCTCCTTACCACCCACTGCTTGCTCCTACCACTAGGCTCACTGCTCCTTAGTACTGCCACAGAGGTTCCTGCAACCTCCACTTCACTAGCCAGTCGTGAGCCTGACTTCTGGCTGAGCTGTACTCCCCTGTGAGAGCTCACTGACCACCAAGGGGCAGCTCCTATGTTGTGTGTTTTCCCCCTGGTGGTCAGTTCAAAGCAACCAGCCATTCCACCATTCGGTCGATTTGCATATTGGGTTTTATTATATAGGATAGGATATTGAATGTGAACTATAAATGAAAAATAAAATTTAAAAAAGAACCAAATAAAATTTTAGATCTGAAAAAATTTTAATATATATGTATTTTTAATTCTCACCTGAGGATGTTTTTAAAATTAATTTTTAGAGAGAGAAACATTCATGTGACAGAGAAATATTGGTAGGCTGCTTCTGCACTTGCTGACCCACCAGGATCTAACCTAAACCTAAGTATGTGCCTTAACCTAGAATCCAACAGGAAATCCTTTGGTGTATAGGTTGAGACTCCAACCAATTGAGCCACCTGGCCAGGGCATATCTGAAAATTTTTTTTTTCAATGTACCTCTATGCCCTGGTCAGTGTGAATAAATAGTTATAGTGTCCTCCCATGCACCAAAGGGTCATGGGTTCAATTCCAGGTGAGGGCACATACACAGGTTGTGGGTTCCATCTTTCTTTCTTCCTCTCTCTCTAAAATCAATGAAAAAAATATATCCTTAGAGGAGGACTTCAAAAGAAAAAAATGCTGGTTTGGTTAGTGCTTCTGCAGGTGGACTGAAGGATACCAGGTTTGATTCCAATCAAGGGCATGTACCTGGATTGCAGGCTCAATTGGGGGCCCTGGTCAGGGATTCAGCAAGAGGCAACCAATTAATGTCTCTCACATTAGTTTCTTTCTTTCTGCCTCCCACTCTCTGTAAAAAAAATATAAAAAGTAATAATAATAATAATACAAAAATGTCCTCAGGTGAGGATTAACCAAAACAAACAAAAATCAAACACCCATTCCCAGGGTGATGATTTAAAGAGCATATGAAGTATATGTTGAATGAATGGGAAAGGATGGGACTTCAGGGTTGTTTTATCAACCTGCAAGCCAAAGGGTTTATTTTTTATTTTAATTTTTATCAATTGACTATTTTAGAGAGAGTAAGGGAGTGAGAGAAATACCAGTGTGTTGTTCCACTTATTATGCACTCTTTGGTTGCTTCTTGTCTGCGTCCTGACCAGGGATCCAACCCGCAACCTTGATATATTAGGAAGAGGTTCTAACCCACAGCAATGTGGGTTGCCAGTCAGGGCCCCTCAACAAAACCCTTCTGGTGTGCCCTGGCCCCTGCTGTGGACCAGAGCTCCTCTGCCATGACAAAGGTTTGGATTCCATTCTGTCAGGGCACTTACTTAGTTTCAGGTTTGATCCCGGCTTGGGGCTGACTGTTGCTCAGGAGGTGGCCGAGGACCGTTGAAGTCTGTGTGCTTAATGTCATTCAGTGGGGAGCTAGGGTCCCTTTGCTGACATGGCTGATTCTGATCCCCCCAGTCCTCCATCAAGGACAACTTCAACTATGACAGCTGTATGGCCTCAACCAGTGTACACATCTGCATGAGTAGGTTGCCCTCTCTTGCTCACCAGGCCTGGATTCTGTGCAGTCATGCTGGGAGGTGGATTTTCAGACTCCCAGGTGGAGCATGGTCCCAGAGGTAAAGCACTTTGTTCTGCCTCCCCTCAGGGCTCCTGGACCAGAGTGGAGTGCCATCCTGCTTGGGGCTTGGAAGGAAGAGCCGGTCCAGGGTGCGCTCCTAGCTGGGTGCTGAAAAAATGAAACTGGAGCCCTTTCTCCTTGAACACTGTCATCTTCAATGTAGACAGGGACAGCAGCCTTACTGGGGCATCTTTAAAAGAAGCTGTTATTTTTTTCAGTGAAAATAAGTTCATTGTGTAATCAATAATGTGTCATCATTTTGATTTATTGTGTAATCATTGGGATTACACAGTAACCTGCACTGAGTTATCTGCTGGGATGTTTGTGATTGTGAGCACATTTTATTTTATTTTACACAGCCTCACCCACCAGCTCCTTCGGGTTGTGACACATGAAGGCTTCCCAGATAATCTGCATATTTCTCTGTTATTATATAGGATTCCCTATGCTGTGCTTTACTCCGTGATTGTTTTTATAACTGGAAATTTGTATATCTTTCCTGTTTTTTACTTACCCTCTCTCTACCCCACTCACCCCCAATCTGGCAACCATCAAAATGTTCTCTGTATCTATGAGTTGTGTCTGTTTCATTTGTTCACTTATTTTGTTCTTGTTTTTTTAGTTCCACATATAAATGAGATCATATGGTATTTGTCTTTGTCTGACTTATTTTACTCAGCATAATACTCTCTAGGTCCATATATTTTGTTACAAATGGCATGATTTTATTCTTCACTGAAATCCTACACAACTGTTTGCCATATTCTAGAAATGCTAAAACATTCTCATGCCTTTATTATTCTTTCTTCTTCCTGTTCTCATTCCTTATGCTAAAATTCAAATATTTTCTCCCCTGAATTTCCATATTCTGGGTTAGCCAATGTGATATTGTTGTGTGTGTTTTTTTTAATATATTTTATTGATTTTATACAGAGAGGAAGGGAAAGGGATAGAGAGTTAGAAACATCAATGAGAAAGAGACATCGATCAGCTGCCTCCTGCATGCACCCTACTGGGAATGTGCCCGAAACCAAGGTACATACCCTTGACCAGAATTGAACCTGGGACCCTTCAGTCCTCAGGCTGATGCTCTATCCACTGAGCCAAACTGGTTTTGGCTTATTTTGTTTTTATCTGCTCAGATCCCTTTTCTTACCTCTCACAAAAGTAGGATAGATCCTTACTCCACTGGCAATAATTATTGGTCTAGGATTGATTAAAACTGTTCACTCAGAGTCAGAGTCCCTTTCAGATATATATTTTGCTGTATTATAGGAAAACTCTCTGGCACAGAATAGGAAATGTGAACTTAGATCAGTCAGTAGCCATTTTCCCATAACTTGAAAAAGTCCTTTTATAAGATAAAAAGTGTTGCCAAGCAGAGGAGAAAGAATATTAGATAGTATTGGTAAAGTTGAATTCTTCTTTGAGACCTGAGGATCCCAGAGATACCAGGGTTTCTATAGAACCTCATTGAATTGTGATAATTTTTTAAGCTTCTCTGTTTTTGTATAACAAATTATTAGGTTTCTGTCACTGATAACCACATATTCCTAACTAATAAGAGTATATACCTTGAACCACATATATCAAAGAACTCTTGTTTCCTATTGCATTTTATTCCCCAAATAGACTAAAAATTGGGAAAGAGGGGACAGGTGGTGCTTCATGTTTGATTCAGCAAAATATTAGCAAAATAAATAATACATATTGTTGAATAAGTATGTTAACATATGACTAACTTAGCAAAGCTTTCAAAATAAACCCAATTTAAACATCTACACTAATAAAAGAGAAACATGCAAATTGACCATCCCTCCACTGTGCCCACCAATTAGGAGCAAGTATGCAAATTAACCTAATAAAGATGGTGGTGGCCATGGAGCTGAAGTGAGCAGGAGGCTTGGGTTGCCCCTGGTGATGGAGGAAGTCAAGTTTCCCATCTGCCCTGGATGCTGCTGCAGGAGTGGCTGGGAGCCTGGGTCACTGGGGGTGACTCAGACTTCCAGCCTGTGATGGCCTCCACTTTAGGAGGAGCTGGAAAAAAAAAAGGAGGGGCAGGGAGTCTGGGTCACTGAGGGGCTTGACCAGCCTGCAAACAGCCATCAGCCCCTCACTCAGGCTGTCCACACACCCCAGAGGGACTCCCACCCATTTAACAGGCCTCTATCTATACTAATAAAAGGGTAATATTTTAATTAGACTGGGAGAGTGACCTTCCAATAGACTTTTTAGACGTTCTTCTGATCAAAGCCATGATGGCAGGGCCGAGGCAGAGGCAGTTAGAGGCCAAGAGGGGAGGGCAGTTGTGCGTGATCAAGCCAGGATGGGACAGCAGTTGTGGG
>PVJN01040242.1:0-19385 GCA_004026805.1 Lasiurus borealis | reverse complement strand
AGTTTGGTGAACTGAGATCTTTAACTTTTTTTTTTTTTTTTTGAGATCTCCTTAAACAAAGGAGCTGGAATAAGACCCCAGCTGCTAAGCCTGGTCTCTTTGCTTGTTCAAAACAATCATTTTGTTAAATAAACAAATGAGTCTTAGCACATGTTTTACAGAAACACAAGAACACGATGACTTTTAATCTCCAAGAGCAAGACTTTTATTATATTAAAAAAAATCACTGGTTATGGTAAAGATATATGCTGTTTAACATTTTCCCTCTTTATAGGGATATAATTCACTTTTCTAAGCTGATCATTATTTTTCATTTCTGATTTTATAATTTTGCTAGTGATCTGGTGCACGAAATTCATGCATGGTGAGGGATTCCCTCAGGCCAACCTGCCCCCTCTGACAGGGGGGAGCCCCCAAGAGATGTACTACTGATGACTGAGGATTGCTCCCCGTGGGCCTCAGCTGCAGTCTGGCCACTCTCTGTGGGAGGTGACTGGGCTGATCAAAGAAAGGCGGCAGCCCCATCACCCCACTGCTGCAGCCACTGCCAGCCACTGCAGCCGCCAAGGTGTTTTCATCAACATGGACTCTAGTCCCTTCACTGTGAAAAAAATGGCAACTTTCTTTAGGCATTTTCAAGATGTATCTTTCATAGGGTATGTATCTTTCATATGGCTGCTGCACCCATAGTCCCGGAGTGGCTAGGGGTGTTTTGGGACACCTGTCTCTCAGGGCCTAAATGCAGGCCTACAGTCTAGGAGTGGCCTGAGTCCCAAGTATGTTCCTGGGACCCAGGCCACCTGGCACCTGTGTATGCAAATTAACCACCATCTTTGTTGTGTTAATTTGCATACCCAATCCTGATTGGCTGGTGGGTGTGCCTGGTGAGTTTATTAGAGGTACGGTCAATTTGCATGTTCCTCTTTTATTAGAAAGGATTCCTGAAATAAGACTGCCTTTTATATTTATACAAGGAAATTGTAATTCAAAATAATGAGAATTAACATACATTAATAAAAGGTGATGCATTTTATAATGATAAGGAGAAAGCACTTTTACAGCTAAAGTTTAAGAAAACATAAGGCACCCCACCATCTAGTATTTGGAAAGCGCTTTTGTGGCCAGCCTTCCCAGGGTGAGCCAGGCTGTCGGAAGAATGGAGAAAAGAAACATTTCAGGGAGAGATAATGGTACCCACTCATTGCCTTTGTGAAGAAGACACTGCATATATTTTTGAAGAATGGAATTTTGAACAAATAGAAAAAAAAATACAAGGCATTTCTACCGATTTGCTAAAAGATTGAACTATAAAAGAGACCTTGCAAAAGCTAGGTTGATGAAGTTTAATGGCAAGTAATGATGTTGTAAGGAAAGAACTGCACGTGAAAACTGTCCACTGACAACTCCAGGTTATCTTTAAAAAGAATCATGACTGTTCTCACCCAAAGGCAACACTTTTATTGGCTCTAGGAGGAAACTTTAGCTCAAAACTGTTTCCTTTAAAATTCCAACATGAGCGATTTATGCATGTGTCTTAAAAGGCCCAACTTTTTAAAATGTCAGGACTTCTTAAGTTTAAGTTGAGCTGTAACTCATCCATGGTTTGGTGTGAAATCTTGGAATATAGATGCTTTTTCATTTTTATGATTTAATTATACTAATTATGAAGGGAAAATAAGAACTTCCATGGGACAATAAGTGGAAAAGTCAGCCATCATCTTTGAATTATCAGCAGAGGGATGTGTGCAAAGACAATCCACTCCAACGGGTTGTAGAAATACCCCAGTGCAGAGAGGAAATGGTGAGGCTAAACACGTGTGAACTTGGCCTTTGTACCAGATGTCTCAGCAAAGTATGAGCAATTTAGTTTTACTTTATTTTGTTTTCAAATACTGATATCCTTTCAATGTTTTTAGATAAACAACTTTCCTTTTAACCAAAAAATCAATATTGTGTTTAATGCAGCTTTTCTATTTTTCTAAAGAAGTGACCTACCTAACCATAATTGAGACACCAATTACTGCTAATTAGACTATTATTAGTATACTAGAGGCCCAGTACACAAAATTTGGGCACGGAGGTGTGTGTGTCTCAGCCCAGTCTGCACCCTCTCCAATCTGAGACCCCTTGAGTGATGTGCCACTGCCCGTTAACGGATAGTTGGACATTCTCTCACAATCCAGGACTGCTGGTTTCCAACTACTTACCTGTCTGTCTTCCTGATTGTCCCTAACCACTTCTGCCTGCTAGTCTGATCACCCCCTAACACTCCCCTGCCAGCCTGTTTGCCCCTAAATGCCTTCCCCTGCAGACCTGGTACCCCCCCAACTGCTCTCCCCTGCAGACCTAGGCCTCTTCCCCCAACTGACCTTCCCTGCAGGCCCAGTTGCCTCCAACTTCTCTCCTCTGCCAATCTGCTCACCCCTAACTGCCCTCCCCTGCAGGCTTGATTGCCCCCAACTGTCCTCCCTTGTAGGCCTGGTCCCTCCTAAATTCCCTCCCCTGCTGGCCTGATCACTCACAACTGCCCTTCCTTGCAAACCTTTTCGCTCTCAACTGCCCTCCCCTGCTGGCTTTCTTGTGGTAGCCATCTTGTGTCCAAATGGGGACAGCTACCTTTGACCAAATGGGAGCAGTCAATTTGCATATTATCCTTTATTAGATAGGATTAGATAGGATAGAGGTCTGTTGCACAGGTGGGGTCTGGCTGGTTTGCCCTGAAGGGTGTCCTGGATCAGGGTGGGGGTTCCCTTGGAGCTATAATGGAAACCATTTTGGGTATTAAAAGTAAATATTTTATGCCCGGATAGTCCCTGGTATGTCAATATTTATGTTATTTGTAGTTAAATGTACATTTTCCATATGTTCCAAAAGAAAAAATAGCATGCATCAATTTTCCCTTCACAGATTTATAGCACAGCAGGTTGCTGCTTAAGTAAAACATGAAAGTGGTATTTTAAGAAAAAAAACTTTAGTTTGATTTTAATAAAAACAATACATGCATGTTATTGATAGAAAATAGAAAAGTACTGCTCATATTACTCATGCATTCGCTCATACTTTCTCTTTGCTTGAGAATAAGACTAGACCAGTAAAATATGACATAACAATGACCACTTATAGTAAAGTACTACCTAAAAACAGCTTTCAATAAAGTGTTAATGTAATTTTTTTTCTGATTTCCTATTTTGCATGCTTGTGTGTGCATGTGTATAAGGAAATTCTCATGTTATTTTATTTTTTTTACTGAGGTCTCTGAGGGAGCTAAGTGGACCTAATAAATAGCTTTAAAAAAAAAATCTAATTGCATCAAAATTCAGAAATAAGACAAATGGGATATTAAATGCTAGCCAAATTTCAGTGTTATTTCTGACAAAAGCTGAGATGAAATATATAGCTTAATAAGGGAAATAAAGGGCCTAACGTTTATATCTCTGAGAATGCCACAGTGAGGCAGGCTTTGCCATAGGTGAGGCTTGCCCATGTAGTATCTCTATATATAAAAGTCTAATATGCTAGTGTCCCGCCAACCATCCAACCAGCTACTATGACATGCACTGACCACCAGGGGACAGACACTCAATGCAGGAGCTGCCGTGACACTCATTGGCATTGACAAAGAAATGGCACCACAGACCTGGCACCAACAAAGCAACACTCGGCTTTCCCTAAGTGGGACACAGGCTCCGCCACAAAGCTGGAGTGACAGTCCACCAAATTTCAGCCAGCGCTGCCAAGACTCCATGGCGTAAAATGCAGCCCATAGTCCAGCCCATCCCCAAATAGTTGTTGTGGGAGCCAGGTAATAATGTCACATAGCTATGCACAGCCTCTTCTCTCTAGTGACTAAACTCCTTGCAGTTTCTTCAGCCTAGAAACACAACTTGATTTATAGCCAGGTGCAAACATTTTACACTTTAACCAAATGTCTGTGAAGCATTTTCCCATGCCTCATCTCATTTGATCCTTACAGAAGTCATGGAGTAGGTAGATAGGAGACTCTGTCAAATTCTATTTTCTTTTCATTAGCTGAAAAATGGAGATTTAGAAACTTAACCTGAATGAAAAGAAGTAAGAAATGATAGACCTTGAAAATGACTTCAGATTTTTTCACTGAACAGAATATAGTCAAACACTGCTGCAGTCAAATATTTTACCATTTGTTCTCCCTGCGTGACCTCCAATAACAATCTGCTTCGTGTTGATATTTACTGCTGTGTTGCTGACAATTACCTGAAAGAGAAGTTGGGGTGCTTCACTGGGCTGGAAAAGTTTAGCTAAATCAGAAAGCAGGTCTAATTAAGCAAGTTTATTCTATATCTATAAAAAGGTAAGTTGACCTGTGCATGCACGATACATATAAAGGTCTAGCTGGTGCCAATCACACACACATATGTGTTTTGATCTGTCATTGCCAATCATGAATTTGGTTGACAGCTCTATTATAGAAAAAGGAGAATAGTAATATTAAAATATTTCTTCTAATTACTTTTCTTTCAATGTGCATGAATCCATGCATTGGGCCACTAGTTTAAGACATCAAAGAACACAAAGAAACTCCTGATCTTAGTAGGTAGTTTGCTCCTAAGAGAAAGAAGGATATTGCTGGAGTCAAACTTTGTTTTTCTAAATCTGTTCTTCCAAATGCATTGGTCTGATAAGTGACTTCCTTTCCTGGGCCTGGATAAATAAATAAAGGCAGAAAGACAGGCCAGGAATGCTATACTATTGAGCTTCTTTCAAATGTCTGAGAATATTAGGAGTGGAAAATACATTTTCCCCATACCATTCTACATATCTACTTATGAATTTGTATTTTTTGTCATTTGAATAAAAGACCTTAATGAAAAGATAAGGTGATAGCTTTGGATGCAATACAGTGATGTCCATGAATAAGAGAATTTTCAATTCATTCTATCATCAATGGAAGTTTGCATGCATAGTGAAACATGGGTTAACGTTTGACTATAACTTATTAGTTGTCTAGATTTGGGAAAGTTACTCCAATATTTTTGTGTCTCCTTAAATTTTGAAATAAAAATCATAATACCAAGCTCACTGAGTTGAAATGAAGTTAAAATAAAACATACAACATAATAGATCCATAATAAATAATACTTCTTTTTACTTATAAACAAATCCTGCTTTTCAAATTAGTTCAAATTATCATGAAACATTATATGTAAATTTCAAAATAAAAAACTACATAATAAATGATGAAATTAAAGTAAAATAAGCAGATTGTTTATCAACTACTTAGTTACTAGGTGGTGAAAGATTTATTCTCACAAAATAAATAAAATATTTATAGCATTATTTTTAAATGTTAGAGAAAGTAGGGAGGCATTTTGTTCATCTGATTAAATTTAACTACTAAGTTTTGATATTGTAATGGAATCATTTTTGTGGCTGTGGAGTTAAAGATCTTTTATAGCAGCTGACCAATATGAATTTTTGATGTCTAGCCTCAGGATTTGCTCTAGGTAAAGTGTTAAGTTTCATTCTCAACTTATGAAATGAATCTTGATCTAATATTTCTCAGTCACAAAAAAAAAAAGAAAGAAAAGTGATTGCCCCTAGTGTTTTCAATTTCTGGATATATGTGTTGATGAAAGCATACAAACATAAGGCATGTGAGAAAATCTATTCAAATACAGTTAATTATGGCATCACTTCACTCTTGTTCAGCAAAGTAAAGTTTTGCCAATTCTCAAGCATACTAGTTGACTTAAATATGATTCATTATAGAATGCCTGAGAATTTGGAATGCTGTATACTTATTTCATAATTCCTAAACACCCAGGAAAGTGTTATTAGGCCAACTTATTTTCTTAGTGTATTGCTAATACACTACAAGGATTCTTTGGTTTTTCCTTCCTTCCTTCTTTTTTCCTTTCTTCCTTTCTCCCTTCCTTCCTATACTGAGTAATTTATTTAAAAAAAAATGTACTGCTGAAACTGGTTTGGCTCAGTGGATAGAGTGTCAGCCTGTGGACTGAAAGGTCCTAGGTTTGATTCTGGTCAAGGGCATGTACTTGGGTTGCAGATACATTCCCAGTAGGAATTGTGCAGGAGGCAGCTGATCAATGTTTCTCTCTCATTGATGTTTCTAACTCTCTCTCTCTCTCTCTCTCTCTCTCTCTCTCTCTCTCCCCCTTCCTGTAAAAAAATCAATAAAATATATTTTAAAAATATGCACTGAGTACCTATTAAGTATGAGAATGTTGAGCACTGATTATTCTTTATTAACTAGGAATGCAGGTATGCTTATTTTACTCTTCTTGATTAGAAAGAACTTCTCATAATCTTAGAATTTTTATAAGAATTTTTCTCTTTTTTAAGAGAGGGACTGATCTATTTTTATTTTATTTTGTGAATCATACTTTGTATCATTTAATATTTCCTGACACATTTCTGTTCAAATGATGCATTTACTCTAAACAATACAAACCTGCATTTGCATCTTTGACAGCAAAGGGGAGACTGACTAATGGAATTGATGCTTGATTTGAATAATGTAGGATGTTGTGACAATGACAGTAGCAACGAATCCTAAATAATAGATCCTACCTGATGTAATTTAAAAATATCCACACTATTGTCCCAGCCTCAAATATGTTAGATTTCATTTCTACTTAGGGATGTAGCTGAGTATAATCTGTCTTGATGACAGATGACAAGAGAAACTAATTTCTCTTAAAAGCACTTCCCAGTTACCTATTTTTTTATATTATTTATTTATTTATTTATTTATTTATTTATTTACTTACTTACTTACTTACTTACTTACTTATTTGTTTTGCTAAACACTAAGCAGTTTGAAGCACTTGGGAACAAACTCCTATATCTTTTTCTATGTGGAGGGAAGGAAATTGAAGGATCTGGCATGGATTGGATGTCACTTCCTTGTCTGGCTTCTAAAATTAAACTTCCTATAGTAATGGGGGCACTTGATTTTAACCAACTTTTTGGGTAGATGTGAAGTGCATGGCTAACGGCAAAGATTTAGAAGACATGGACTTATAAGTCAATTTTTCACTTAAAACAAATATATCCTGGAAGGAAGGAGGAAGAGAGGGAGGGAAAAATGACAAGGAAGAGAACATGTCTGCCTTTCCACCCCCAAGACAAAACCTCAGAACTTAGTGAGATAATCTTCCTTACTCGTGTTTACATTCACAAAAGCTGTCCAAAGTTTTAAACAAATAAAATAGCTAAGTTTAATGGCATGCAATTATTAGAAAAGTCTAAAATATTAGTATATGTGCTCTTTTACTAGAGGACAAATATGCAATGAGGCACCTACAGTGATAAAATTTTTCTCAATTGTCATTGCTTGAAATTTAAATATTGAGAGAATAAGTATTCCCAGGAAATTAGTAGGCTCAAATATTTCTCAACAGTTGGCATATATCATTTCAATATTATTTCATTTTTTATATTCATCCCAATTTATATCAATCTTCCCTTGACGAAGTTGTAATTAATTTTTAACTTCCCTACAGAAGTTGGATGTTCTTTTCTTTCACTCATGATGATTTAGCTTTAGAGATGAGATTGATTGTATTTTAATGAAGAAAAGAGAATAATAAAAGACTTTAGAAAAAAATGACTGATTTTACTAATGAGACATGATATTATATTGATGAAGATTAAGAGAGTTAGAGGCCATGTTTGAAAAAAATCCCTCGAATATTTAAAAGAACTGACAATTATAACAAAAGATGAATGAAGGAAATTGTGCTACTATAATAAGTCATACAAATAAAGGGTTTTTATGGTATGATTCTAAAACTACCAAGAATTTCTACAATTTATTCAAGGAGAATACAGAGAAAAAAATCAAAATGGGTGAGGTATAGTCCAAAGAGCCTTCTATAAACAATGAGAAGGTTTAGAATAATTGTTGAAATACATTAGATAACCTTTGAACCTTTCTCTCATATGACAAGGGTATAACAGATGATAGGACTTTGAACTTGAGCGAGGATTTTACAAGATTTATTTGTAATGGACTATGCTGTAAATCTCTTTCCCTGTCTTGCTCCATCAAGGAGCAGCAGGGGAGTTGGTTGCTGCTTCCAAATTCCAAAATCAGTTAGAAGGACTTTCAGAAAATTATTTAAAGGCTATCTATAGAGAGACTATGTACAGTGTACAAGGAGGCTCCTCTATTCAAAAAGCAGTGCTGCATTGGAGGTAATTCTCTTTTAACAAAATTAAGAGGTATCAAGAAGATTCTTTAAATCTTAATGTATATTCTTAAATTTTGAGGACCACAAAGGATAAGATCTAACTGACACTATGAAGATCTAAGGGCAAGATGCCGGGATTCTTGTTACAGCATTAAGTAGGGTTTAGCAATCTGGAGAAAGGCTGTGTGTAACTGAAGTAAGAATCCAGAGACAAAAGATAATTTTGAAAGGCATCGGAGGTCAGATGCCTGGCTGAAGAAACCAAGTTCTCCTTGTCTCAAGACCCCTTGCTTTTTATTAACACAAATTGTCCTAAGGGAAGTTGGAAATATCCACTTCAAAGGGTAGGGTTTTCTCTACAGATTCCATTGTCAGATTGGGGAATAGCTTATAGCTGTTCAGGGGTTTGGCCAGTAGGAGGTAATAACATGTAGATTAAGATGCCCTGAGCTGTCTGGCTGAAAACAATCAATTTAATGCATCTTTTTCAGGTTTGGGGAAAAGCCTTTAGCCATTTTCAATAGCCGATAATATGTGTGACTGAGCCCTTGTTGAGTCCCAAGTTCCATCAACCTTTTGATGAAACTCTTGCAATGCTGGAACTGGCTTCTGGCAGCAAGAGATTCCTATCCAGCTGCTATGAAGTCAGAGTAAAGGAGATATTATTCAGTTGCATGTAATATGTTCTCCCAAGATACTGTCAGTATAAAAGTGAATCAAATGTGGGTCAATACTAAGGACGGAACTTCCCTGAGAGAGATGACTTCCATAGGTCATCTTAGGTCTTGTCCAAAAGTCAGTATAAAAAGACAAATAGGCTTCAGGTAGGAAAAACTAGAAGCAACATGTATCCTCAGTGATGAGAAAAGATGAAGGGACCAACAGAAGGAGAGAGATATTTTATTCTGGAGAACTGCAGCTGACTGATTCCTCAAAATGGATGAGAAGGGTCACTGAGGAGCCTCAGAAGGATCAGTGTTGAGTGCCTGCACATCCAGAGAGCACCAGTGAATTCCCCTTAGTGCTCACAGAGAAGTTTCCTTTTACTTTACTCTTGTTCTTGCCTTTGTTCCAGATGCTGATGGCAAGGAGTAGGAGTAATACAAAGGGAAATGAGAAGAGAGGTCAGTGAGCTTGGAAGGAGGGATGGGGCGGGGGGAGAAATAAAAATAATCCTCTCTTTGACAATTTCAAGATGCCTTATAGATTCAAGTTAGGAATATAAAAAGCCTCACTCAATTTTAAATCAAATTTGGACCTTAATTATTTCATGAGAATAGATATTTTAATGACTTGATTGAGACTGTGATTTAAGACATAAAGTAACCAACCATTGGTCCATTGGTGATTTTTTTTTTTGGGGGGGGGTGGATTTTTCACTGGGGGAAGGAATTACCAAGTTTTATCAAAGGTCAGGAAAAATTTATACTCTGCAGGCATTTAAATGAAGTGTGAGAAAACAGTATCAATATTCCTCAAAATATTAAAATATATAACTACCATATGATCCAGGAATTTCACTTCTGGGTATTTATAAGAAGAAAATAAAGTCATTAATTTGAAAAGATATATGCAACCCTTCATTGTAGCATTATTTACAACTAGAGGCTCCATGCACAAAATTCATGCAAGGGCTCAGGCCCCTGCCATGGCCACCTCTGCCTAGCCTCCCACCCACTATGGCAGCTGCCTTGTCCCAGGAAGCCCTGGCTATGTCCAGAAGGATGTCCAGTCTAATTAGCATATTGCACTTTTATTATTATAGATAGCCAAGATCTGGAAACAGCTTATATAGAATGAATGGGTAAAGATGTTATAATATACATATATAGTGTTCAGCCATAAAGACTAATGAAATCTTGTCATTTGCAAGAACTTAGATGGACCTCAAGAGCATATGCTAAAGGAAATAAGACAGAGAAAGACAAATACTACATCATTTTCTTATATGTAATAACTAAAAGTACTATTTTTAAAAAGACTATAGCTGTAGCAAAGAGTTGGTGCTTGTCAGAGGCAGAGAGTAGAGATTGGATAAATGGATGTACTGCTTTTGTTCTGTTTAGATAAATTAAATTTTAAAAAACAAATAAAACATGTGGCATATAAACATGTAATAAAATTTATTAGAGCACATATGATTTTTTTAAATTATAATTTTATCAACTATAAACAACTATTGGAATCATGTTATTATATTTTCTTCCAGTCTTTATACTCTGCTTAATTTTATTTGTATTTTGTATTATAAATTGTATGTATTGTATTATAATATATTAGAGGCCCAGTGCACAAAATTTATGCATGGGCTGTGTGTCCCTCAGCCCAGCCTGCACTCTCTCCAATCTTGAGGGATGTCTGACTGCCCGTTTAGGCCCAATCCCAGTAGTATTGGGCCTAAATGGGCAGTCAGACAACCCTCTCACAATCTAGGACTGCTGGCTCCCAACTTCTCGCCTGCCTTACTTCCTGATTGCTCCTAACCACTTCTGCCTGCCAGCCTGATCATCCCCTAACCACTCCACTGATAGCCTGAGTGATGCCTAGCTGCTCCCCTGCCAGCCTGTTTGCCCCTAATTGCCCTCCTCTGTAGGCCTGATCACCTCTAACTACCCCCCCCTGCAGGCTTGGTCACCTCTAACTTCCCTCCTCTGCAAGCCTGGTCCCCCACAACTGCTCTCCTCTGAAGGCCTGAGTCTCTCCCAACTGCCCTTCCCTGAAGGCCCGGTCCTCCCCAACTTCTCTCCTCTGCCAGCCTGCTTACCCCCAACTGTCCTCCCTTGCAGGCCTGGTCTCTCCCGACTTCCCACAAACACACACACACACACACACACACACACACACACACACACACACAGTGCATCTTGTGGTAGCCATCTTGTGTCCACATGGAAACAGCCATCTTGTGTGTTGGAGTGATGGTCAATTTGCATATTTTATTAGATAGGATAGAGGTGTGGTGCACAGGTGGGCTTGAGAGCTAGCTGGTTTGCCCTAAAGGGTGTCCTGGATTAAAATGGGGGTTCCTTTGGGGCATGGGGCAGCCTGGGCCAGGGGCCTGTGGTGCTTTGCAGACCAGCCATGCCCTCAGAAATCCAAGTGAAGGCTCCGGTATATGGGGTTTATTTATCTTCTACAATTGAAACTTTGTAGCCTTGAGCCTGTGCCCACCAGGGTATGCAGAAAGGTTGGCTTCCTCCATTGCCAAGGAAATCCAAACCTCCTGCTCACTCCATAGCCGAAAGCATCTTAGTTGGGTTAATTTGCATACTCACTCCTGATTGGCTGGTGGGTGTGGCTTGTAGGCATAGCAGAGTGATGGTTAATTTGCATATTCCTCTTTTTTTTAGGTAGGATTATATATCAGCATGCTTACTGTAAACAATTTATATTCAACACTGAATAAAGAAATAAATAAACATCTATAATTCCAACCCACAATAGTTATAAAAGAACTGTACTGACAGTGATAACACTATGTATTATATATTATACTGTTTATATAATAATATAATCTTGGTTTATAGTACCTAATACAAAGCTTTTCTATACACTGAATTGATCTTTCTACCAAGTGGCTTATATAATATACTCTGTTCTGTAATTGGCTTTTTCCTCCATATAACTATCTAGCCATTTTTCATATTCCATATATCTTCTCCACTCTATAAAGAATTTCATTTCATGGATATACCATACTTTATTCATCTAATTCCTACTGTGAAGATGTACTGTTTCTATTTTTTTATAAAAAATTTTATAAAGTGGGGTATTTTTCTTAAAAAAATAAATGCTTGATGATTGTATCCCATGCCTTGGCTCACTCAAACTATTGAACTATTAGGAGGTTGTCAACTTTTACAATGGATGGCAGTGATAATCAATTACTGATTTATGGTGTTGAGATTTTTCCATTCTAAACCTTTGAGTTGGTCATGGATCTTTCCTTCTCTTTATGATCATGTGGTAATATCACAAATAAATCTCCTACTTTCTGAAAAATAGACTTCTCATTGTTGATTTTTTTTGAATTTTTAAATTAGCTATTATTTAGTTTCTTAAATAAGGAATCACTTCATACTACTCTAAAAGTCCAACTCAATGGTTTCCACTTAAAAACACTGACTTTATTTCAAACATAGACTTGGGTATTAGAAATTCTATCTTGCTACTCCCTCCTATTTGCTTGACCAGTAGTGGAAATATTGCTCTCCTTCTAAACATGTTCAAGAATCCTCTTCTTAAATTATTTGTCCTCTCTTACGATAGTCTTATAAGCAACATATATGGAAAAACAAGCAAAAATCATATGCACTATCAAACTCTAAGTTATCCAAAAAAAAATCAGGAAAAGGTTTACATATTCCAATTAATAAGTTAACATGGTATGTAAATTGGGTGTTAAGTAGTGGTTTGTGACCTTAGTAAGTGATTCCTAATCATTTTAGAAAGAAAAAGATCCAATTTGTTCTCTAGAAACCTAATCCAGACTAAGTACAGCAAATGGCCTTGTCTGAACAAGAAATGTATTTAATACTCTAATGTAACCAATAATGAAAAGATCAGAAAGAAACACATCACCAGTTCAAGATTTCTCCTATTTGCAATAGAATCCTATCACTAATAAAAAGTAGATTTTTTTCCAAAGTGTTAAAAAGATTTCTTTTAGAAAATATACAATTGCTACAAACTGCTCTGAGTCCTTGATGAATATATTTTATTTCAAGTGCATTGAGTGTCTAGAGGTTATTCTGCTCTAAATTTGTTACAGGACAGGACTTTCTGATAAAGATGAAACAAGCATGTGGATTGGTAAGTATCTCCATGTACTTTTCAGATAAAAGTACAAAAGAAATGATATACCATTTGTCTTCCCTTAGAAGACGGAGTCTCTATTAAATTACTCTCGCCTAATTGTAAATCAAGAGAGACTTAGCAATGAACGAGACTCCTGCTAAATGGCATAAATTTTCCTAAGTGCTTGCTAGTTAAAGAAATGGTTACCAGGCAAATGTGGCTAGCAATGGAACAGAGCTTTAAAATAAAGTTCCTGTGTGTGAAATATTCGTTTATTTATTGCTTTAATTCCTGCGGTTATTGATTCAATGCCTAGATTTTCTTCTTACTTTGAATTCTGAATTAAAACAGATTTATCCTTTCTCATTCAAACCAAAGCAGGCAGAAAATAGCAAGATGTCTTTGGTTTACCCATAATCCACTAAAGAACTGAAGTTTAGGGATCTATTCAGCTGCCCTTTATCAATGTGGCCCATGCAACCCTATCAAAGGTAGTGAGACCCAATCCGGGACCTACCAGTACTTAACACATACCCACCGCCACAGAGCATGTATAATGCACCTAATGAAACTAGGAAAGCAATTAATAATAAAGAGCCTGTAAAAACATGAAAAGGAAAAAAGAAAAATGACTGAACTAGAAATTAACTAATAGGTTATATTTTTAAGAAATTAAATTCTGTTTCTCAGGTTGCTGCATCATATGAGAATTTTTTTCTGTAGAAATTTGTGTTATTCTCAGTGAGGCTAATTTGCCATACTTCCCTCATGAAATTCATTCTGTGTTTTTGTTGTTGTTTTGTTTTGTTTTTCCAGTCCCCATAATTTTGTCAGAATTAACTCTTTTTAGGTGATGACTTTTACACTATCATTTTGAAGTATCTCTGAGAGGGGCTTTATTTCTAAGTGGCATTCCAAAGTGAGAGCCCTAGGCAGAAAGGTGGGGCAGCAGAAGAAGGTACAGGTTGACCTAGCAGCTGGGCAGCCAGCACTCTACTGGGCCAAGAAGGGGGCATGAAGATGCCAGGCAAGGAGGCTAGAGAGGACACCACTGGAAATAGTGGTGTTTCGATGTAAAAAATAATTTGAAAAAAGACATATTAAATTGAATTAATAGACAAAGAACCCAACAAAGCAGAGACTCAGCAATGAACTGTCACCTGGGCCAAGTAGTGAGTTCACAGCATGGCCAGGCTAACGTGTTTGTGAACATACTGGCCAGAAATGGACACAGGGCAGGGCAGCATCCAAAGCACTGAGGTGGGATTCAGAATACAACTCACCAAAAGGGTGCAGCAGTTGGGACACAGATTATAAGAGTGTTAGTTTTTTGTTTAAATATAGTTTAATGGATCTCATAGAGGAAGGGAGAGGGAGAAAAGATAGAAACATAAATGATGAGAGAGAATCATTGATTGGCTACCTCCTGCATGCCCCACACTGGGGATTGAGCCTGCAACCCAGGCATGTGCCCGACCTGGAACTGAAACTGTGACCTCCTAGTTCATAGGTTGATACTCAACCACTGACCCCCACTGGCCAGGCATAAGTAAAGTGTTTTTAATCTTTTTGAACTTTTATCCAGTGATTTTCACCTTGAATTTTTTTGCCTCCCATGGGACATTTGACAATATCTGGAGATAGTTTTAGTTATCACAATGTAGGGGAAATTAATATTGGCATCTAACAGGTTGAGGCCAAAGATGCTGCTAAACATCTTACATGTACAGGATACTCTCCCATAACAAAAAATCATCCTGCTCAAAATGTTAACAGGACTAAGGCTGAGAATCCTTGAATTTTGCCAAACCTTGAATAATGCTTAAAATGCATTCATCCAATTATGTTTTTATATTTCTTTGCCTCTGCTATTTACCACCTTTTCTCCTAACAAATAATAAAAAAAGAAGATTAAAACATGAATGCGTAGAGAAGATTAAGCTAAGGAGCATAGAGAGAATTTTCATTTTCTCTTCATTTTCCCTTACTCAATGGTCTAATTCTATTGATTCATTTATTTTTAAATTTTTAAGTTAAATTTATTTAGATGACATTTTAAATTAAATTTATCATTAAAATGATACAGGGTTCAAGTTTACAATTCTATAATACATTATCTGTATATCACACTGTGTATTTACTACCCCAAATCAGATTTTCTCCTGTCACCATACATTTGAATACCCTTACCCTACACCACCTCCTTTTCTCTAACGTTTCTTTTGGCAACCGCCATACTGTTGTCTGTGTCTATGAGTTTTTGTTTGTTTGTCTTGTGGGTTCATTTGTTGCTTTCAATTTTATATCCCACATATACACGACATTTTATGGTTCTACCTCATACCTATTAGATGGCTATGATAAAGACAGGTATTAACATGTGTCAGAGAGGGTGTAGAGGAAAAGGAACCCTCATTCACTGCTGGTGGGAATATAAACTGTATAGCTACTGTGGAAAACAGTATGAAACTTGTTAAAAAATTAAGAATAGAGTTATCATATGACTCAGCAACCTCTATTCTGGGTATCTAGCCCCAACAATTGAAAACATTTATTGCAAAGATAAATGTACCCTTGTGTTCACGGTGGCCAAATCATGAAAATTTACCAAAACACGTAGAAAACAGTGGATGTTCTTCAATAGTATTGTATAAAGAAGAAGAGGTACATATAGAGAATGGAATACTACTCAGCCATAAGAAAAGATGAAATACTGCCATTTGTGCAAACATGGATTGCTCTTGAGACTATCATTTTAATTCAATTTAAAATAGAGATGAAAAATAAATAAAAGAGAGACGGTGTAAGGATGCAATATTCAAACAACTATCAAAAAAGTAACTCTAAGTTAGAAAAAGACTATATCAAAAATTTTTTCTTCAAACAAGTACCTGAAAAAATTAACAACTTTATAGATTTTATATTTTAGAGAATCAATAAGATTCTGCCTTTGAAGACAGAAATGGCTTCACATCCCAGGCTTATTGATTGATAATCATGTGATCTTTGTATAACCTGCATTACCTTAGATGTTGAAAGAGATAGAAAATAGCAGCTCTCATGGTTTGGGGCTGATTTTTAATATTACATGTAATGGTCTAGCAAGGTCTATACCTGACCAAGAGTAGTCTAAAAACAGAAAAAGCCCTTGGCACCAAATGATTCCATCCAAATTCCTACAGTAAGAGACACGATCAAACTCTAGTGTGGCTTTTTGAAGCTTAGGGCTGTATTCTAGAACTATCACTTAAAGTGTCTGCCTGACAAAGCTCAACACAGCCAGAATTTATTGTTTGTTTCAGCCAAAACCTGGAGATAGGCAAGCTCTTGAACCCCCTCTTAGAGCAGTTACTTTAGAAAGTTTGCAATCACATACCATTTCTCTGCCCCTTTGAAACATAAATCATCTACCTCGAAAGGAAACGGAAGCATTCAAGGGAATAGTTCTCACATAGCATCCCTGTGGGAAGGTAGGGCCTACCTTCTGTGGGTGCCTTGTTCTAACTAGAACAAATACTTCGTGTTACACAGGAAAGAGAAGTCTGCTTCTCCTCTGCATAGGCACCAATAATAAACCCAGAAAGCTAAGTCACATGGACCCAGTTCCCCTTAATATCCTTCAGTGCCTTCCCTTCAGCACACCCCACCCAGAATGTCAAAAGTGCCTTGCCTACTGTTTTGGCAAAATTGAGCTCATTTTAACCTGGACTCTCACCCCTATTGCAGGGGTTTCCACTAAACACTATTTGGGTAAAAGACGATTTATAGGCACTTACCTCCCCAGCTAGATCTTAGAAACAACTAAGCCAATGATCAATAACCCTCTGATTTATTAGAAAGTTTTCAGATGAGTAAATACATTTAGGAGCAGGGGAAAGGTAGAAAATAGGGTTAAGACTGCCTCCAGTTGATAACTAGAAACTGACTTAGTAATTTTTTCACATGACAATAAAGAAAGCAACCAAGTATATGTGCAACCAATGCCCAATCTACAGGGTCCATTGGCATCACACCCAATCTCAGCTGCATCTATTCTAAAGAAGAAACTGGGAGGTTCTTGAGAGTGTCCTATTTGGAAGTAGAAGTAGAAGAGGCTTCCTTTCCTCCCACTTCTGCTCTTTTATTTTAGAACATCCAACTCACAGATTTTATCTTCTTAGGAAAAAAAATGGTAGAAGGGATGGTTACTTCAATCTAAGCAATACAGCATATTAAAAAGGGCTGAAGAACCTAGTCTAGAATCGCTTTGAAAATTATTCTTATTCAATGTACTGCCAAAGCTCCTTATTATACCTCACAACTTCTGAAATCAAAGTACAAGGAGGAACAGCCTGACTTAAAGGAGAGATAGGCTCAAGCAACAACATCCATTGAGTTCTAGTAATTCCAATTCACTCGCGGTTGCTATGAGACCTTGCATCTCTACCTATAAAACAAGAAACAGACTCATTGTTCTTGAGTGTCCTTCCAACAGGGACATCCTTTTATTTTTCAATCTGTAAAAGTTGGATTATTAATATTGGGGCCCTTGGAATAGGAATGGAGACCTAAAGTTGCCACTCAACTTGGCATAGATTTTCTAGAACTAGATCACACCTAGTTTCATCTTCATGTTCTTCTATGGTTTTAATTATAGCACTGCTTTCCAAAGAAAGAATGGGGCAAAGAACCAATAATAAACTGTATAAAATTAAGATTCCTTTTTAAATGTAACAAATAAAATCCCATGTGACAAATTAGAGATTATGAAGAAGGGTCATTTGTGTTTCTTCAGCTCTGCTAGTTTTAAAATAATATAGTAAACTGCATTTTATATAGCACTCTCAATAAATTAATTTGTATATATTGCTTAGTTTTTTCCAAAGCATCTTTATATTTGTTGCCTCATTTGGTCCTTAAATCATGTGGCAACAGGTAGTGTAGTATGTGTGAGTAGTAATATTAGTGATACTCCCCATTATATATTTAAGGTTTTCAACCTTTCCTAATGGCATGGAGAGGTTTAGTAAGAGGTCCCAGAACCAAGAACTAAACAGATCACATAGGATAGCTTTGAGTGAAGTTGGTGGTGGTGGTGGGTGGTGTGGATAAAAAAAAAAACCTGTTTGGAGTGAACTCAATCTGAAATGACAGGTGAGACAATTGAAGTACCCGGTATAGACAAGCCATTCATGGATTGCTACTATAAAAGGGAACCTAGTGATAGCAGAGAGCAGGCAGGAGACATGGAAATTAAGTGCAGGAATGTTATTGCGTGTTTGAATGCTAATCTATATATATAAAAGGCTAAGTGACCATTACGACTAAATGACTGGTCGACCAGCTGCTATGATGCACACTGACTACCAGGGGACAGATGATCATTGCAGGAGCTGCCTCCTGCTGATCAATGCATTCCCATAGCCAACCTTCCACCACAGGCAAACCTCCTGTAGTTCCTTCCCAGCCAACTCCCCTGGCTGGCTGACCCTGATCAGCCCCTACCCCACAGACCAGCCCTGATTGGCCCCAAATGGGACTGGGCGAGGTGGCCCTGATCAGCTCCAATCGCCAGCTAGGCCAAGGAACCCCACCCATGCATAAATTCATGCATGAGGCCTCTAGTAGAATAATAAAGTTAGAGAGAACATCTGACAGATAATACAGAAAATGGAAGAGATAGCTGAAAAGTTCCTGGGGCAGGTAGATTTTAATTAAAATGATAAATTATGAGGTCTCAGTGCCTAGATGGACATGGCAATTGTTCTGAGGAGTTCAGTATCCAATAGAGGATAAGCTAGTGAGAGAAACAGGAGTTACAGGGTCTGGCAGAAACTGAGTGATAAGATTTATTAGATCAGATGTTCTCTTACCAAGCTAGTCTTCTAGTATTGAGATTAACCAAAAGACATCTATACATATATGCATAGCTGATGGACACAGACAACAGTGTGATGAAAGCTGGGGGTTGGAGGGGAAAGAGGGGTGGAATGGGAAACATCTGTAATTGTATCAATAATCCTAATATATAAAAATCCAGGGTTGTAACATCCAAAACAACCAAAAACTTGACCAACTGGAAGTCATTGTCCACCACTCTGGGCACCACAACCCAGCACTGATTGCTGAAGGGGACTGTGAACCAAGCCTGAAGAGAGGCTGGAGAGAGAAGCAGGGTTTGATCATAGCATCTGTGGCAGCTGTTGATCAGCCCTTGTCTCTCTCTCTCTCTCTCTCTCTCTCTCTCTCTCTCTCTCTCTCTCTCTCTCTCTCTCTCTCTCTCGGGGCCTGGTCAGCAGCCACAACTTTCTTTCCCTCTGGTCTCTGCTTGGGCTGCTGATCAGCACCGCCTCTCTGATCAGCCTGTTGATAGGCCTGGAGATGCTGACTGGCATATAAACCAATCAATCAGAA
>PVJN01040241.1:0-19386 GCA_004026805.1 Lasiurus borealis | reverse complement strand
GGGGGGGGGGGGGGGGCTGTTAAGGGCAATCAAGCCAGCACACAGAGGTAGTGAGGGGCGATCAGGCAGGGAGAGGGGGCATTTATGGACTACCAGGTAGGCAATTAGGTGAGCGATTAGGAGCCAGTGGTCCAGGATTGTGAGAGGGATGTTCGACTGCCCGATTAGGATTGGGTCCCTCCCCTCCGTGCGTGAATTTTGTGCACTGGGCCTCTAGTAATATTAGTGAGTGTAGTTAATGCTCTGATCTGTCCTCTTAAACATAATTAAAATGGTAAATTTTACATTATGTATATTTTACCATAATAAAAAATGTCATTACAAAGGAACATATTTCAATGTTCAGAATTCTATACCACACAGACCAAAGGTAAATCTCTAAATTCAGAAAAAGCTACTTTTACAGTCAAACATAAGAGTATATCTTTCCTAATTATAGAGAAACATGTAAACTGATGGTATCTCCACTACGCCCACAGCCAATCAGAGTGAGTATGCAAATTAACTCAGTAAAGATGGTGGTTATCCTTATTAGATCATTTTGCATATATACCTAGGTCCTAGGAACCTCCTCGGCACCTAGGTCATTCCCAGCCGGCCATCCCACAGAGACTTTAGACTTGGGAAGGGGCTGAGCCTGGGATTGGAGGGGTGGGGCGTGCCCTCTTCCCAAGTTTGCATCCTGGAGTGGCAGTTGTAGTCTTAGGAAGGGGCTGAGCCTGGAATGAAAAGGAAGGGAGAAAAATCAATGGAAACATATCCTCAGGTGAGGATAAAAAAAAAAATGTCATATCTTATGAAAGGCACATCTTGAAAATGCCTAAAGGAAGTTGTCATTTTTTCATGGTGAAGGGACTGGAGTCCATGTTGATGAAAATACCTTGGTGGCTGCAGTGACTGGCAGTAGTTGCAGTAGTGGGGTGATGGGGTTGGTGCCTTCCCCTGATTAGCCCGGTCACCTCCCGCAAAGGGAGGACAAACTTCTCCAACAGGGAGTGGGCCTACCCCATCAGTAGGACATCCCCTAAGGGCTCCCAGTGTGTGAGAGGGGGCAGACTGGGCTGAGGGACTCTGCTTCAGTACACAAATTTTATGCACTGGACCCCTAGTTTATTATAATGAAGACAGAAAATATTAAATGGATCATTTCCAATATCATGTGGCCAGTAGGAGGAGGAGGAAAGAGCAGCTGTTGCTAGTTGAGTGTGTGAGACAGTTACAGTTTATTCCTTTTTAACTGGTTGATTCTTATTTATTCTTTTTATTTCTGAATCTCAATTCCAAGGGGCAAAATGCAGCATGTTCCCTTGTTTCCCTCTTTGCAGCTGGGCCTTTGATCTATGCAGCAGTCATCAAGCCCCCAGGGTCACCCTTTTCCATGAAGAGCCTAGAAAGATTTTTATAAAAATACAATCAATAGAAACATGGGCTTCAATCCAACCTCTGCCTATAATTTTTATTCAGGCAGAAAGAGTGAAAGAGACAGTCATTTGGAAACAGAGATATAAATATGCATAAAATAAATTATAGTTGTCCATTGATGTACATTGGGAAATTGGTTCCAGAACCCCTGTGAATATTGCCTGCCAGCCTTATCATCCTTCTAACCGCCTTCCCCTGCCAGCTTAGTTGTCCCTAACTGCCCTCCCCTGTCAGCCTGGTTGCTCTTAACTGCCATCCCCTGCAGGCCTGGGTCTCTCCAACTGTTCTCTGCTGGCCTGATTGCCCACAACTGCATTCCCTTGCCAGCCATCTTGTGGTGGCCATCTTGTGTCCACATGGGGACAGAATCTTGTGACCACATGTGGGCAGCCATCTTATGTGTTGGAGAGATGGTCAATTTGATTACTCTTTTATTATATAGGATGGTATAATATTTGCATATAACCAATGTACATTTTCTCATATATTTTAAATAATCTATAGATTAATTTTAATACCTGACAATGTAAGTAGATGTTATACCATATTATTTAGGGAATAATGATAAAAAAATAAGGTTTGGAATTTTTACACAACCATCATAGGATTAATTCCATAGGACATGTCAGCAACAATATAACATTTTATTTTTCAAATATTTTCCAGCTATGGTCAGGTAGCTCAGTTGGATAGAGCATCACCTTAATATACTAAGGTTTCAGGTTCAATCCCTAGTCAGGGCACATATAAAAATCAACCAATGAATGCATAAATAAGTGAAACAACAAATTGATGTTTCTCTCTTGCTCTTTCTTCTTTCTATTCTATCTATAAAATAAGTTTAAAAACCTAAAGTAGAAATAATTTCCATCTGCTGTTGGTTGAATCCATGGATTGGAAAGCTTTGGATATAAGGAGTGATTGCAGTACCTTCAAGCCTTCTGTCTCACAATCTGTTTTCTACATTTCCTCTCCACATGCTGTCAAAACTGAATATTGGATTATGTAATTCTTTTCCCCTCTGATAGATGGTGTCTAAATGCTTAGCATAAGCTCTAAGCCCCTTCATGTGTGGGACTCATTCTGCCCAGGCTAATCTCTCACAGTTGTCCAGGATTCTGGTGATGCTAAGCGTAGTCCAGCTCTCCAGGTGCCTTACGTACTTTGCCTCTCTGTCAGTGCTATCCCCTCTGTGTAGAATATTTGGCCTCCTCTAATATCAAGTGTCACCTTCTCGGTGAAGCCCACCTTGCTTACACCAAGAAGAATCAGATGCATCCTTTTCAATGATTTCTCAGCATCTTGTATGTCTTTATTATAGCGCTGATAATATTGCTGTCATTTGATAATGTATTTATGTACCCTGCTGGAAAATAGAGACTTTCTTGCTTATCTCATCAGACACAATAGGTTGGCACACTTTAATAATACAGTATAGTTTTGAACACATTGATACGTAAACATGTAAACTTTCAATAACCCTATCCTTTAACAATAGAAAACCATTACAGGAGCTTATGGACATCTCATAGCCAAACAATAAGCATGAACTCTGAAAGCTACTGATCAAAGTTTTAATAATTGTAGCAAAAAATTCTGAAGTGATGGCATTAGTCAGCCATCAACATATATTCATGGAGTGTTTGCTATTTACTGGTTTGACCAGTCACCTCATCTGTGCCAGCTGTGTTTCACACCCCCTCCACTAGTAGGGAATTGACACAATGGAAACACAGAGTTAAGAATGCACTGAGATTATAATAGGAAACCAAATAATTATGTTACTATTTTCTGATTTCTGAAATAGAAGCTTTGAGCAAAAGTGATTTCCCTTCTCAGTTAATTGGCTGCCTCTGCTCTCAAGGTGATTGCTCAATCATACCTGCCTACTCAGTAATTTTAAATTGACTTGCACTAGCCTGAAACCAACCTCATTACCTCCTCAGACTTTCTGGGGTCATTTTTACAATTCTGGGAATATTACCAACAGGTACTCTGTAGTTTTGTCTTGGTCCAGTTGAATTTTATTTTTCAGGAGAAAAACTTTGGATAATTTGCAGATCCCTATAATGCTAGCACTGGAAAGAGCTCATGGTGATCCTTTTTGCTCAATGCATTCATTTTAAAGATGGGGAGACTGAGTCCAAGCTTAGACAAGTGGCTTGCCAAGAATCCTTAAGCCAGCGGGTACAGGCCTGTTTTATAGCTCTGGTTTCCTACCTGTGAGGCAAGAGTTACATCCCCTACCTCATGCCTCTCAGACATGAGCTACAGCTTTATGTATTAGTATTTAATCTAGGACAGGGCAAGCACAAGCAGCCATATGTGCATTGAAGGCTTTTAAATCATATCCTCAAAATTGAAGTTAGTTTAAGCAAAGGCTTCACATTTACTTACCTTTAGGAAAATAGATGTATGTAATATTTTCAACCCACTGAACCATAATCTTTATTCAAAATACTAATGAAATACACAGTGTGATCCAGCTTCTCATTTCTCTCCTCACCATGTGCCCTCCTTCCATTTGCAGCACTTCACTTGAAGATAGTGCCTGATGCAGCTCCTTCCAGGGAGCCTTCATTAGAGAATGTGCAAGACCAAGACCCCCTTTGCCATGGGAGCATCAAGCAAAGGAGTTAAGAATAAGAATCCATTTCATAGATGAACTAAAACCAAATACGTAAGTATAAAGCATGTGCGTTTAGAAATTCTCTTCTAGATGGAGAGCTGAAAGAAAAATGAATTCAAGAATATGTATAATTTTAGTAGGCAGATAAAATATAAAGTCCACAATGTCTCAAGTCAAATGAGAAGATTGTAGCTGAGATGCTGCAAGACCCTTAGAAACTGAAGCTTATTGGATTTTTTTTTTGAGCAATCTGAATTTAATGAGATGGGGAAAAGAAAATAATGGTGAATGGGAGGGTGTGATGGCCGGGGCTGAAATTCAGAGCTAGTATGGCTCCTGGTTCACAGAATGACCTAAGTACCCGGAAAGGTATGCTGCCGGTAGCAGGAGCAGGCAGTCTTCAGTTGGGAGAGCAGTGGTTGAGGCGAGCACTTTTTTTTTTTCCATGGTAGGAGCACTCATCTTGGGTGGGATCAACAATGCTTACAGTTTTTACATTCTGGGCTTGAGGAGATCTTACCTTTCCTGAGTTCGAACTACAAAGAAACATGTAAAAAAAAATACTGCAGTTGTTGGTTTGATGAATTCCAGGTCTTGGACTATTTGCTCTATTTAATCATCGGTTTAATGGACAGGGAATCACAGAGGAGGAGGGGGAAGTAACAGTCCCTTCCTTCTTCAACCTATGGATGATGTAATGAAGTCCTTCCTCAAATAGGTTGCTGAGCATAGTCAAAAGCTGCTCAGGGCTAATAAGTCAAACTGCCTTGATTGAAGTATTGGTACAACACTTACCAACTAGGAACCTTGGACAAGTCCACTTTGGATCTTTAGAAACAGCTAACTAACAATTCTTAAGACTTCTGTTTCCATAGATGACCTATCAGTAACCAACCCAGAATGTTAGCGAGAGCTGCCACAATTCCTCCCAGTTTAAAGCTATTGCATTGTTAGTATTTATAGAGGCCCAGAATTCAGGACTTTTCCTAAAGTCTTGTTGCAGTTTATGGGCACATTCATTTGTGCAGAAAGTTGGAGGGCCTCTCAGAATTAGTGCAACATCATCAGTTTACCTCACCTTAGTGATGGTTTTCAATGGCTATTTTACTTTGTAATTATAAATTACCATTAAATCATCACCATTTTTCATGTGTAGTCAATCTTTCAGCATGTATTTTATATATTTACTAAACAACAATTAAAGATATATTTGCTCTGCTGCTCACATAACCAAATTTCTGTTTCTATACTTTGCTTCTATTATTGCAAGTTCCTTGGCAATGGACTGGCTGTGAACTACCTTGCAACAAGCTACTAAGATAAATCTTGTAAGATTTATCAGTTACTTTAAGTTCATAGAGCATTGCTATTCACATAAGATCGGTGTATATTCTGCTATACTTCTTTTAAAACAAAACAATGGCTCTTTTGTTTTGTAAAGGGCTTGGTAGTAAATGTGTTAAGCTTTGCAAGCCATGTGGTGTCTATCGCCATTCTTCAACTTTGATATAGCATAAAAGCCATCACAGCTGAGACCGGTTTGGCTCAGTGGATAGAGCGTCAGCCTGTGGACTGAAAGGTCCCAGGTTGGATTCCGGTCGGGGGCATATACCTTGCTTGCAGGCATGTCTCAAGTGTGGGGTGTGTAGGAGGCGGCTGATGGATGTATTTCTCTCATCGATGTTTCTGACTTTCTATATCTCTCCCTTCCTCTCTGTAAAAAATCAATAAAATATATTTTTTAAAAAAAGAAAAAAAAGCCATCACAGACAATATATAAACAAAAGAATATGGCTGTATTAAAAAACAAGAACTTTCTATAAAAAGCAGTTGGTGAGCCAATTTGGCCTATAGACCATGGTACTCTGCTGGCCCCTATTTTTAAAATTAAATGGTAAGTAATTTGTATATGGTCTTCTCAAATTCTTTTTCAGATTGTTCTTTTGCCACTGAATTGTGAAAATAAGTTTGGAATTGGACCAGTTGATTATTGCCCAATTTAAATATATTATGTTAAAAATATTTGAAAACAACTAATATACAAAAGGAAAGTTAGAGCTATTAGTATTCTACAAAGAACCAACTGCATTCTTTAACCTGAGTTTTGGGTGCTGGCATTTGTAAATCCAACAGGAACATTTCTTTACAGATGTTTGTAAAGAAACCATGAATAGAAGATACAGGAAGGCAGCAGGCCAGGATAAGTAATACTCAAAGCTTAAATATCTGTTTACCAGAGTACAGCAGAGCACTCATATAATGATAGGATTTCTTAAAGAAACTGCTTATTAAATAAGAATGAAACCATATCAATTACTTGAGCAAGAGATTGGATTAAAAACTAATGTGCATCTTTAAACTAAGAATTAGACAGAAATATTTATTGTATTACTATAATCTGACTTTCAACAGAGAACATTTGTAGTTTGTAACCCATTCTTAAGTCCTAAGTATAAAAAATTGTAGGTTTCCTACTCTTCATAAGAAAATATAAATCATATGATATTACTAGTCACATAGTGTTGTTTTAAATAGAAATAAATGCAAGCCATTGTGCTGTATAATAATAGGCTCTATATTAAACAATGGACAGTATCTGATTTCCATCAGCATAAAATTGTTTTAACCTTGAACAACCCTTATTTTTATTGATATAATAAATTAAAAAAAAAGACTTTTTAAAAGGTTCAACAAAGTTAATTTTTTTTAATGCCAAGAATCATATTTTTGGTTAACCCCTAACAAAGAAAGAGTAAAAACATTTGAAAGTGCTTCATTAAAATAAAAATAATATTTTACAAAATAAGGTTATTAAAACTATAATATATTTGCAAGCATCTTTTAAAAGTCCTTTCTCCCTTCAGCAATCAGATAGAAAGGTAGTTAAGGGTAAAACATAACTCTTATGGTGACTTTTCACCATTGCTCTATTTAACCTAGGTTAGCAAATTACCTTTCCAAGCATCACATATTATTTCCATTCCCCTGGGGTTTCCAGCCCACCACTACCAGCGTAGTACATGGATCAGTATCAACTTCAGATACTAATTAGGACCTCTGCAGCTCCAGAGACCGGACATATCTCCTGGCCTGGGAACAGCTGAAACAAACCCATATTTTAGCCAAGAAATGAGACACCATATAGGAAACACATACTAAATTCTAATAAATGTTGTGAATTCTTACAGAAAGTCTTTGTCTTAGTTTCTCTGCAGTAAACCTTTTCTTATATCAGGTACTACAGAAGATTGGATTTTTTAAAAGTGAAAATTAGTGATTTGATAGTGATACTAACTTTGTTTTATGTGTGCATAATTTCTCCAATCTGCTTGAGATTTTCTTATCATTTTTCACCTTTTTATTGAATTTATTTAACACTGGTTAACAAAATTATACAGGTTTTAGGTGCACAATTCCACAACTCTACTGTGTGTTCAGCATCCCAACTCAACTCTCCTTTCATCTAAACCCTCATAACTCTCTTCTACCTCCCCGACACCCCAGACAATCACTGCACTGTTGTATATACCCATGAGTTGTTGTTGTGTTTTTTTTTTGTATTGTTTGTTTATTCTTGATTCGCTGAACATCATTTTATCTTGCATTAGTAAGTGTTTTGAAAGGTTCAAGTCTCATAGAAGAAATAGTCTAAAAACAAAGTTTGTTGGCCTGGTCAGCATGGCTCAGTTGGTTGAGCATCGTTCCATTCACTGAAAGGTTGCCAGTTTGATTCTGGTCAGGGCGCATACCCACATTTTGGGTTTGATTCCTGGTAGCGGGCATACAGGAGGCAGCTGATCTAGCTTGTGCTCACACATAGATATTTTCCTCTCTCCCTCCCTCTCCTTTCCTCTCTTTCTAAAAGTCAATTAAAAAATAAAAATAAATGTCTATTTATGCATTTCTTATAAACAGCTATAAAATAAAGTGCAAAAAACTGGTCAGAATTTAATAATTTAGTCTTTCTTATTTATTTACTCTCTCATGGTTAAGTTTGTATGAACAGAAAGTGGTGGATCCTTCATTCTCATGTTATAACAATGTACCAAACTCTGCCCTGAGTTTCCATAGCATTATGAATATATTTAGACTTACGTTTTTCCATTCTTAAGTATTATCTAATTTGGTTTTATGCACATTAGTTTTATTTATGCAGCTTAATGGTAAGGCCCTTAAAGCTAAGAATCATGTTTAAGAAATTTATAGCTCTTCTCAGAGCATTCAGCATAGTGCCTGCCCCACAGCAAACATTAAGAACCTATATGTTGATTGACAGTATTCTAAATCTAGTCAGTATTCCCAATCTGTGACTACTTATGTGCTACTGCATAAACACAGATCATCAGCTTAGCCAAATATCAAATAGAAATGGGTTGAATGACACAACTGGGTTGAATCTAAAATTTTGAATTTGACAATTTTAATATCTCTACTCCTACTCATTATGATTCACCAGAATACATTTAGATGAGAATGAGGAACCCACTTCTTTTCATTCCTTATACAGAATTAAATCTAGGCTTAATGGTTGAGGAAAGAACATTGTTTCTCAAACTTTCACTGATAAGACATTCTCTTTCTCTGTCTGACTGTGTCTGCTTTTTTTTCTCTCTCTCTCAATTGCTAAAAGAATTGCAGAATTTTGGCCTGTGATGTATCATAAGCATTTTGAGTTAGAAGAATGAGGGCTTTATTTTTCATTTTAGCTTCTATTACTTTGTTGTAGTGCACATCTGATAATTTGGTATGTCCTGTATTCCTTACTCTGCTAAAAGAGTCATTTTTGTTATTTTAGAAAAACCCCTACATTTTTAAGACTAATTTTGCTTTCCCCTTTTCTCTAGGACAAACTCATGACCCAACCTGGTCAACCATAGGCCTGTGATTGGTTAGGGCAAGGGCGTGGGGTCTTCACCCCAAAAATGCTGGCCTGAGCTTCAGCTTGAACCTTCAGGAAAGAAGTGGTTTCTCTGATAGGGTTGCTGTGGTGGTAAACTATATGCCTTGATTGACTTGTGTCACACTTTCTTAACACCTGGAGAGAGTTTTTCTGAAAAAGAAGTTAATGCCCAAGAAAGGACTAAAAGTTAGCAAGAAATAGATTTGATATGACTTAGTTTGAACACTTTTTGAACTCTGTTTGGCTGAGTACTGTTTGAGTTTTTTGTTGTTGTTTGTTTGTTTTGCTTTCTTATTTACCACCAACAGTTCAACAGAGTCTAAAGAAAATCTTAAGAGTTTTCATAAAATTAGCCAATTTTGTGTGTGTGCGTGTGTGCCCGCACACATTATGCCCCTTTTCCATCTTGTTATAAGGAACAGGTTTATCCTGTACAGCACTGCAATGGACAGGACAGATTTGTCACAGAGCACAGCTTTGGCTGGGCTGCTTGTTAGTTTAATATTTCTAGCACGGTGATGGCTGCCACACCAGGTATAACAATTGCTTGATGCTCAGTTTCATTTTCAAGATACCATGAACAAATTTCTTATGCTTTAAAAATATGGCATCAGTATGTTGTTTTTCACTGAAATATACACTATTTTTACATGAACGTAATCTGTGAGAGGAGCAGTGTTGCCTAAAGCTGCTTACTTTTCAGTATAATACCTTTTCAAATTCTTATTTTGAATGGCTACATACTTTTTATTTATTTATTTATTTATTTTTATAATTATCTTATTATTTAATTTATTTTTTGAGACTGGAATCAAGCAAGGTGTGGCTTCACGCACCTGGGAAGAGTGGCTCCAGCCTGACCCCAGCAGGAGACTAGGGACTGTGGTTACAGCTTTACCCCTTGTGTAAAGGCAGCCCTAGAAGATTCCTGCTCTTGGTAGTAGGGGCCAGAACAGCTTTAGTAGCAAAGGCAGTGCTCTGAAGAGTCAGAGATGTTGGAAGTAGGAAGAAAAAAAAGTCACCAAACTGGTGAGGGGCACATGGAATAGGTAAAGGGAATCCAACAGTGACCACTACGTTTAATGCCAATGATAGTATGTAGGTAGTTAGAGGTGAGTGGCAGATTGCTTACTATGACAGGCAGAACCCAGGTCCTCACTGCTGAACCAAAGCATGAACATTATAGAGTGAGAAGTTGAGTGAGAGTACCACCTTGTATGAGTAGCCACTAGGCCACAGGCTCATGGCAAAGAACTAAAGCCTTTTTTATTGCATCCCTTTGTACTGGGAATGCCTCATTGTTCTCTAAGTTATCAAAGTACAACAAAGGCAGAGAGAGTGTCCCATAATTCCAGTATCAAGTCTACTCCAGCCTCAATCCATTAATTCTTATAACAATTCTAATCAACACAAAATATTAAGCCTATCCTATACTCTTAACCCCCTTTTTTTGACTTCCTCCTCCTCTGTCATTAGTCTCTCTCTCTCTATTAAAATGACCATAATGATGATGATGATAATGATGATATAAACTAAAAGAGCACTTATTCTATGTAAGCTATGAGCTAAGCATTTTATGTAGAATGCTTAATTTAAATGTCAACCCACTCTGCAATTCAGATAGGATTATTATCTTCATATTATAGCAGAGAAAATGGGAGCTTAGAGTTGAAGTAACATTCTTAAAGTCACAGCATTGCTAGTATGAATTCAGCCTCAGTGATTCCAGGGATCATTTTCTCTGTATTCTAGTTTTGCCTTGTAATATTGTGTTTTGATCCAACATAACTCTTACTTCATGTGATGTCATGTGTGAAGGGTCTTTCTTGCCTTGGTCTCTGTTATTTCTTCTTCTGGTTTAGCTCTTCTCTTTTAGGGACTCTTCTCTTAGACCATGTAGTACAGTTGAAGCAATCTCTCCCAAACTCTCCCTTGGAAGGTGTGGAAGATGTTCAGAGGATGTGAACTAAGCTGGTTAACGACAACTCTCTTATGGAACATTAGTTGGAGTCATTTGTAAAGAAGCATTTCTCCTTGAAAGGCTGAGGGTTCTAAGATCCATATTACTTGGATCTATTAAGAGACTATTCTAGCATCTTGAGAAAATATCATGCCCCCAAATAAAGGCAAAACAGAGGAAAAGGGATCCAAAACATGGATACAGTCCTGATGACATTGTTTAAGCTCCTTTATCCAACCTTCTGTGGCAGAAACTGGCTGCATCTGGCTTTGTTGTCAATAAATTCTGCCCCCTCCCAACACACACTTTTTGCTTTTACTTAAACTGGTTTGCTGACTTGAAATTGAAATAAAATGATCATATTTAAATTTTATTTTCTGCCTCTAGATTGTAAATTTCTTGAGAACAGAAACCATGTCATTTAGCTTTATACTTCAAGTGGTTAGTATAGACTCTAGCACACAAAAGTCATTCATATTGCTTGCACTGAAAGAATAGTTTGTGTTCAACTCAAGAAGAAAATTACTCCAGTGTAATGTGAATTAATCTATCAGTAACATCAATGATAACTCATATTAGGCATCATAACTTCAATAGATAGATTTCCTTGGCAGGCATGCCCAGATGTCTTCAGAACATCTGGGCTAAATGTATGGACAACTTGAACACATGTATTTGTGGTTTGGTTGGTCTCTGAGTGATTTGATAAACACCCCACTTTCCCTGTAATGTTGACAAACAATGCTAACCTGGCCACCTCACATGGATGAAGTTGCTGTTCTTGCTGGTGACTTGAATTTGAATTAGACAGGTTTCTCTGGAAGAGTAATGATCAATAGCAGCCATGTGGTAAAAGATATTATCCCACTTTGCTTCCTCAGTGGGACCTAAAGATTGGTACATTCAGCACCCTGGTTAATGTGGGAATCTATTCGCAGCATCTCTAGTCCTCAGCAAACCCAGCCTCCCAGCAATTATAGTTGAGCTGCATGTGTTCCTCTTTCTTCTGCACCTGGGGATCCTTTCCCTCCAAATTCTCATCCAGTCATTTAAGTCAGAAGCACTTATTTTCTCTTGAGTGCTCTCTCCATGTAGATGAAGACAAGCATACTGCTCCAACTCCACGCGGTATATGACAACAAGAGAGTCTGGTCCACACGACAGCAGGTCAGAGTTAGACATAAACATACTCTGAGAGTATTTTTCTTTCCTATTTATATTATTTTCATTCTAAGCCATGGGTTTATGTTCCCAGTAATGTAACTGTGCTATAGCTGAGAACGATATATGCCTGTGTATTTACCACTTGCTCTGCATTTCAGTAGAATAAATGACCTCGTGGTACAATTTGTGTTCAAAATGCAAAGATAGCACTAACCTATCACGATTTCTTATAAACTCTCTGGATTAACACCACTGTTTTCATAAAAATTAGCTACATATTCACTCAATGTGCTGACAGACTAAGAATAAAGTGATCACTTCAATTAATTAGATCTGGAACAATATCTGGAATATCATGTTCAATCTTGAGACCCCTTTCTTAAGTGGAACATTTGCAAAGGGAGGTGAATCCAGAACAGAATTAATCCAAACTAAGCTCAAAGTCTGATAGAACAAGTGCAATGAAATAAAATAACAGCATCAACAAGGAGAAGTTTGGGGAAAATGCATTTGTCCTCAGGAATTTGAAGTGCAAGTGTTGAAGAGAAATACTGTTTGTTCTCATCAATGGCATAGGGCAGAGCTAATGATACAGTAGAAATAGCATGAAGGCAGATTTCAGGTAAACACAGGAAAAAGTCAGCTACTATTGAATTGGTTTGCTCTTGATTGTGGCAGATTTCCTTGTCACTGGAGATGATCAGCCAGAAACTGGATGACAATTTGGCAGAGGTATGGTATAGTGATGGCAGCTCAAGACTTACCCAGTACCTATTCTCCTCTTCCATCTTATTAATGGAATCTGAAATTACTGTTTGAGATGAGAAATTACATTACCCTGCTTCCCTTGCTAGCTAAAAAACAATGGGGTATAAAGAGCAATTATTGGATGGAACTTCTGGCGAAGTCTTTTTGCCCTTCCTGTCTCCTGACATCATGCCTGAAATGTAGATTTATTGGATGTAGCTCCTGCTGTATTTAGGGTGATGGCATAATCTTAAGGGTGAAAAAAAAAACATACTTGGTATGGTGGAAAAGGAAGGCAGAAACAGCCTCAGTCCCTGATGGGTTTATCAGCCTGGACTACTGACTTTCTTTTGTTTGTAATCTAAAAGAAAAAATACATTTTCAACTTTAATCTTCCTGCTGTAATTTCACAGTCTGTTTGAAGCTTTACTGCCTCTGTATCTATCCTTTTGTTCATCAGTTTATAATGTTCTTTATTATCCACCAATGAGTGAGATCATGTGATGCATCTCCTTCATTGACTGGCTTATTTTACTAAGCATAAGGCTCTCCAGTTCCATCCAGGTTGCTGCAAATGGTAAGAATTCCTTCTTTTTAATGGCAGCATAGAATTCCATTGTGTAGATGTACCACAGTTTTCTGAGCCACTCCTCTGCTGACGGGCACCTAGGCTGTTTCCAAATTGTAGCTATTGTAAATTGTGCTGCTATGAACATGGGGGTGCATAAATCCTTTCTGATTGGTGTTTGTAATTTTTAGGATAAATTCCTAAGAGTGGGATTACAGGATCAAGTGGGATATCCATTTTTAGATTTTTTAGGAAACTCCATATTGTTCTCCACAGTGGCTGCACCAGTCTGCATTCCCACCAATAGTGCACAAGGGCTCCTTTTTCTCCTCATCCTCGCTAACACTTGTCATTTGTTGATTTGTTGATAATTGCCATTGTGACGGGTGTAAGATAGTATCACATTGTCATTTTGATTTGCATCTCTCAGATGATTAATGACTTTGAACATGTTTTCATGTGTCCCTTGGCCTTCCTTCTGTCATCTTTCAAAAAGGTTCTATTTAGGTCCATTGCCCATTTTTTTTTATTGGATTGTTCATCTTCCTTTTATTGAGTTGTATAAGTTGGCTGTAGATTTTGGAGATTAAACCTTTATCAGTGATAACATTTGCAAATATGTTCTCCCATACAGTGATCTTTCTTGTTGTTTTGTTGATGGTTTCTTTTGCTGTGAAAAAGCTTTTTATTTTGATGTAGTCCCATTTCTTTATTTTTTCTTTAGCTTCCATTGCCTTTGGAGCAGTATCCATGAAGAAGTTCTTTCGGCATATATCTAAGATTGTGCTACCTGTGGATTCCTTAGTATTTTTATGGTTTCCCTTCTAATGTTTAAGTACTGTATCCACTTTGAGTTTATTTTTGTATTTGGTGTAAGTTGGTGGTCCAGTTTAATTTTTTTGCATTTATCTGTCCAATTTTCCCAACATCATTTATTGAAGAGGCTCTCTTGGCTCCATTGAGTGTTCATGCCTCCTTTGTCAAATATTAGTTGAGCATAGTGGTTTGGGTGAATAACTGGGTTCTCTATTCTATTCCATTGGTCTATATGTCTGTTCTTGTGCCAGTATCAGGCTGTTTTGAGAACCGTTGCTTTGTAGTATAGCTTGAAATCTGGTACTGAGATCCTACCTAATTTATTCTTCTTTCTCAGAATTGCCATAGCTATTTGTGGTCTTTTTTTGTTCCAGATGAATCTATGATGAGTTCTTTCTAGGTCTGTGAAATATGTCGTTGGTATTTTAGTGGGTAGTGTGTTGAATCTGTAGATTGCTTTGGGTAGTATGGACATTTTAATGATGTTGATTCTCCCAATCCATGAGCATGATATGCTCTTCCATCTGTTAATATCTTCCTCTATCTCTTTGTTCAGTGTCCTGTAGTTTTCTGCATATAGGTCTTTTACCACTTTAGTTAGGTTTATTCCTAGGTTTCTTAATTTTTTTAGTGCGATGGTAAATGGGATTGCTTTTTTAGTTTCTCTTTCTGTAATTTCACTATTAGTGTATAGAAATGCCACAGATTTCTTAGCATTAATTTTGTATCCTGCTACATTACCGAATTCATTAATTAAGTCAATTAGATTTGGAATGGAGTCCTTTGGGTTTTTAATGTACAATATCATGCCATCTGCAAATAAGGAGAGTTTTACTTCTTCTTTTCCAATTTGGATGCCTTTTATTTCTTCTTCTTGTCTAATTGCATTGGCTAATACTTCCAGAACTATGTCGAACAGGAGAGGTGAGAGTGGGCATCCCTGTCTTTTCCTGTTCTTAGGGAAAATGGTTTTAGTTTTTGCCCATTGAGTATGATGTTAGCTGTGGGTTTATCATACATGGCTTTTATGATGTTGAGGTATGATCTTCTATTCACACTTTGCTGAGAGTTTTTATCAAGAAAGGGTGTTGGATTTTTGTCAAATGCTTTTTCTGCATCAATTGATATGACTATGTGATTTTTATCTCTCAATTTGTTTATGTGATGTATCGCATTTATTGATCTGCGGATATTGTACCATCCCTGCATTCCTGGGATGAATCCTGCTTGGTCATGGTGTATGATCTTTCTGATGTACTTCTGGATCCGATTTGCTAAAATTTTGTTGAGGATTTTGGCATTTATGTTCATGAGAGATATTGGCCTATAATTCTCTTTCATTGTGTTGTCTTTATTTGGTTTTGGTATTAGGGTGATGCTGGCTTCATAGAAGGTGTTTGGAAGTGTTCCTTCTTATTGATTGTTTTTGAATAGTCTGAGGAGGATAGGTTTTAATTCTTCCTTGAATGTTTGGTAAAACTCTCCTGTGTAGCCATCTGGCTTTTATTTGCTGGAAGCTTTTTGATTACTGCTTTAATTTCTTCCATAGTTATTGGACTATTGAGATGTTTGGCTTCCTCCTCATTGAGTTTTGGGAGGTTATATTTTTCTAGGAAAATGTCCATTTCTTGTAGGTTGTCCAGTTTGTTGGAATAGAGTTGTTCATAGTATTTTTTAACAATCCTTTGTATTACCACAGGGTCTGTTGTTATTTCTCCTCTTTCATTTCTCATTTTGTTTATTTGGGTCTTCTCTCTTTGCTTCTTGGTGAGCCTGGCTAGAGGTCCACCAGTCTTGTTTATCCTTTCAAAGAACCAGCTCTTTGTTTTGTTGATCTTTTGAATTGTTTCTTTGGTCTCCAAGTTGTTTATCTCCACTCTGATCTTCAGTATTTCCTTCCATCTGAGTACACTGGGCTTTTCTTGTTGCTCTCGTTCTACCTCTTTGAGTTGTAGGTTTAGGTGATTTATTACCATTGTTTCCTGTTTTTTGCAGTAGGCTTGTAGGGCTATGAACTTTCTTCTCAGGACTGCTTTCACTGTGTCCCATAAATTTTGTATTGTGTTGTCATTGTCATTTGTTGCCATGATGTTTTTTATTTCTTCCTTGTTCTCTCTGGTTACCCAGTAGTTGTTTCATAGCATGCTGTTTAGTCTCCATGTGTTTGATTTCTTTCTATTGTTTTTATTATAGTTGATTTCCAGTTTTATGCCATTGTGGTCTGAGAAAATGCTTGATATGATTTCTGTCTTCTTGAATTTGAAGAGACTTTTCTTATGACCCAATATGTTATGTATCTTTGAAAATGACCCATGTGCGCTGGAGAAAAATGTATATTCTGTGGTTTGGGGTGAAATGTTCTGAAGATGTCAATTAATTCCATCTTGTCTAGTGAGTCATTTAGGATTGATGTTTCTTTGCTGATTTTTTGTTTAGAGGATTTGTCCAATGGTGATAGTGGGGTATTAAAGTCTCCTACTATGATTGTATTGCTGTCAATCTCTCCCTTAATATCCTCCATGAGTTTTGTTATGTATTTATGTGCTCATATATTGGGTGCATATTTGTTTACCAGAGTTATTTCTTCTTGTTGGATTGTTCCCTTTAGTATTATGAAGTGGCCTTCTTTATCTCTTATTATGTCCTTCACTTTGAGATCTAATTTGTCAGATATAAGTATTGCATAACCAGCTTTTTTTCATTTCCATTTGCCTGAAATACCATGTTCCATCCCTTCACTCTCCATTTGTGTGCATTTTTTTTCCTCAGGTGGGTTTCTTGCAGACAGCAGATATATGGATCATGTTTTCTTATCCAATTGGTTGCCCTATGTCTTTTGATTGGAGCATTTAATCTGTTTACATTTAAAGTTGTTATTGATAAGTACTTATCTGTTGCCATTTTTAGTCCTTACCCCCGAGCTCCTTCTTCGCTTCCTCTTTCTTTTTATTACAGCAGACCCTTTAACATTTCTTGCATTGCTGGTTTGGTGGTAATATATTCCCTTAGTCCTTTTTTGTCTGTGAAGCTTTTGATTTCACTTTCAATTTTGATTGAGAGTTTTGCAGTGTACAGTATTCTTGGATTCAGACCCTTCCTTTGCATGACTTTGTAGATTTCATTCCATTCCCTTCTGGCCTGACAAGTTTCTGTTGAGAAGTCAGTAGCTAGTCTTATGGGGATTCCTTTTTAAGTAACTTTCTGTTTCTCTCTGGCTGCTTTGAAGATTCTTACTTTGTCCTCAGTGTTTGCCAATTTAATTATAATGTGCCTTGGTGTCGGTTTGTTGGGGTTCATTTTGCTTGGGACTCTGTGAGCTTCTTGGATTTGTGTGGATTTTTTCTTTTCTATACTGGGGAAATTTTCTGTCATTATTTCTTCAAACACATTCTCTAATCCTTGTTCAGTTTCCACTCTTTCTGGAACCCCAATTATATGGATGTTGTTTTGTTTCATGTTATCCCAAAGTTCCTTAGACTCTCCTCTTGCTTTTTAACTTTTTTTTCTAGAAGCTGCTGTACTTGGGTATTTTTTCTTATCGTGTCTTCTAGCTCACTGATGCGGTCCTCTGCTACTTCTAGTCTACTTTTGATGCTTTCTATCGAGTTCTTTATAGCAGTGATGTCATTTTTCATTACTTCTTATTTATTCTGCACCTCATCTAGTTTCTTCTGTATTTCTTCTTGCTGCTTCTTCATCTCCTCTTGGGTCTTCTTCACTTCCTCTTGGCTCTTACTTATATTCTCGAATTTGTCTTCCATTCTTTTAAACCACCTTATGATCATTTCTCTGAACTCTTCCTCTGGCAGGCTTATTTCTTCTTCTATTTCATTTACTTCATTTTCTGGTGAAACTTGCCTTTCTGTCTTATGTGGGCTGTTTCTTTTTCTGCCCATGGTCTTTCTTCTCCGGGTGTCTGGTTATGTAGTTCTCTCTCCTACATTGATTGAAAGGCACAAACTACAACACTACCAGGTACAGCACACATGGCACTGAGTAGAAATGTATTCAAGATGTTACTAATCACAAATAAGGTGAACACCAATGAAGGACAAATTACGGGTAAATAGAGAAAGAAGAAGAGGAAAATGAGGAAAAAAAAAGAAAGAAATGCCAAAATCAAATTGGGAGAAGAAGAGAAAAAAAAGATTAATAAATGAACAAAAAAATAAAATAAGAAAATAAAAAGGAGAAGAAGGAGAAGGAAAGAGAAAGAGAAAAACGTCAGAAAGAAAAGAAAGCATATAAGAGAGAAAAGGGGAACAAAATATAGGTGTCAGGAGACAACTCCAATAGAACATTCACTAATCACAATAAAGGCCAGCAACCATTACCTAGAGATTAATGTAAACTGCAAATAGCAACTGGTATCAAGGGAGGTGAGGGAAAAGAGGTAGAAAACAAAGCAAGCAAAAAGCAAAATAAAACAAGTAGAATAAATTAAAACAATCTCACAAAAAATTTCAAAAAATCAATTTAATCACTTTTTAGGCAAATAGCAACAAAAGGACATAGAGAAAAAACAACTTTTTGGCTAGTGAAGACAAGAAGTGAGAGGTTTGTGTGGATTTGTAGTAGGGCATTTGAAATTAGATATATAAATGGGGTGAAATTTTAACCAGGTAAAGAGAAAGAATAGGGAGAATCTAAAGTTGGAAAAGGGAAAGAGAAACAAGACAACAAAATGGGGAAAGTTAGAAGGAAAGTGTTGGCATAAAGGTAGAGTTGAGTTGGAGTAAAATTATGCCAAAGGAAAGATGAAAATTGAATGTAGAACTCTAATCCCGAAATAAAATAAATAGAAAACAAAATGACCCTTGTTCTTTTCCAAAAAGGTAAAGTACTAATAGTAATTAATAATACTAGTTTAAAACAAAAATGTAATAATTAAAAAGGTAAAATCAATTGAGGCGGTAAGAAAAAAAATAGTCTTTTAATTAAAATATGTGAAAATGAAAAATAAAAAAGAAAAGAAAAAGAAAAAAAGAAAAAAAAATTAGAATGGTCCTTCACTTCCACTATTATTCTGCTTGGCACTCCTGTTTTCCAGTAGGGAAGGTATTGCAGTTCCCTGTGTTCCCCTCTTGGTCTTTTAATCTCTTTATTCTTTTGTGGTTATGCCAGAGTCAATTTGTGTGTCATCCACTGGGTGGCAGTGTTTCAGAATTGATCTCTGAGAC